>BMAO01000955.1:0-232956 GCA_019973975.1 Trichonephila clavata
AGAAAAAAGAAATACTCAAAAATGACTACATGGACATACTTATTTTGAAATGAGTTTGTTTATATCAGATTTGAATACATGCCGTTTCGAATATGAAACATTACATGTACTCAAAATTTCAAAAAATGGTTAATTAACACTATCAAACAAATTAAAAAAAATATTCAGGATTAAAAAAGTTTTTTTTAATATACTGGCTACATATTTTAAAGATTGGGGTCCAACAACAAATTTAGTTCTCATAAATCTTCCGAACTATTTTTCGTTTCTACCACGCTAACCGCGGACGAACACATGAGTACTAGATTGTTTTGATTTGTGTTTTGACTTTAAATCAGAGAAGTCTTTTTCCTTGACTTTTGAATTAAAGTTTTCACCTGTTTGTTTTACAAAAGTATGTGCCTTGTTTTTAATATAAGGCTATATATATATAATAGGAATTTAGCGAAAAAATTTGATAAAAATCTGCCTTTTTGTGGCGGATTACTTAAAAGACATTGTTATAAATTTAAGGTATGTGGCTATCTTCGGAGCATTTTATTGAAACATATAAATTTTCAACTAAAAAAAAACTTTTTTCTTTAAAAAGGGTGTGCATAGAACTAGGAATTAAAATACAATTCCACAAAATTTAAAATAATTTTGGTTAGATTGGGAATTTTTTGTGAAAAATTGGAGTTACAGTAAACCTTGTATCGAAAATTCTAATTAATATATTCAAATAATATTAAAACTGCACAAAAGTAAAATCATTATCTGTGCCTAGAGCAATAAGATTTACATTTTTTAAATCTGTCAATTTTTTCAAAAAAAAATTTTTTTCTCACAAATTGTATGTGCAAAAAAAAAAAAAAATACATACACAGGATTTTATAGTCTATAATACAAATAAAATAAATAATTTTCTGAAAATTTTTATTCAATATCTTAAAACGAAATCCATTTGTGAATTTTGCTGTGAAGCCAAAAAACATAGTTTCTCAGACAATGCTTTTAAAGATTTAAATACCATATGAAAAATATTCTACTAGTTGTACATTTCTTAAAATCACCATATTTATAGCTCAAACTCTCTTTAGCTTCATATTTAACTAATTTTTTAACCCTTTAGCCGTTTTCTGGAGAATTTTATAGATTATAAAAATTGTCGAGTTTAGTAAAATTTTCATGAAAAATTGCAATTAGGATCTTTTACACCAAATTCTAATAAATGTATTCAAATAATATTTATACAGTACATAAATAATGGAACATATTTATATGTATTAGGAATTAAAAGATTTGTATTACTTTTAAAAGTTTTTTAAATGTGCCAAATTTTATGCATAAACTCAATTTCTTAAAAAATTAATGATTTTTCTTTTCATTTAAAAGCATTGAAGTACATAAATACAGTGAACCCAAAAAGTGTTCGTACACTTGCAGTTTCCTATAAAAATTTAATGATTTCGACTAATAAAAATTAATGTGTAGAAGTTGTAATTTTCTTATATCTGCAATTTGTTCTTAATGGAATGACATAATTATTTTTTTTAAAAATAGTATAACTATTATTTTTAAAAATTAATAATCAAAAAGCTATTGAAAAATTACGCCACAAAAGTCTTCGTACACGTAATAAAAATCTAACATAGCTTTAAATATTGTATTTCTTTCTTAATTTAGAACTTAATAGGATATCTTTTAGTGTCCACAACAACTTTTAAATGTCTTGATGTAGATTTAATGAGTTTTTGTAATTTCTGCATCGATTTTCCTCAATGCTTCTGTGATTATTGTTTTTACTTCCCATTATGTGTTTATATGTCATATTTTCTTTTTATTTTAAATCTAGTTCTCCCCACATATGCTCTGCTGGGCTAAATAAATTGATTGAGGAGGTGTTTTCAAAATTTTGGGTACAGTTATAGAGACACTATTAGCGGTGTATATTGAGAGCAGTACGCTTGGCGTCATTATCCTGTTGAAAAATGAAGTCGTGTTCAATATCAAATTTTGGAAAGACAATTTAAGATTTCTCTTTAAAATATTTGACTAGAGCTCATGATTCTCATACCATCAAAAAATACCAAATTGCGTAATTCTGTGGCTGATTTACGCCCCCACGCAAGAACACTTCCAATTCCATGGTTCATTCATCCAACTAGATTCTTGTGACTAAATTTCAGAAAATTCAAAATTGACAGGAAAGTGATTGGGATGACAGAACATTCAACATTTTGGGTTCTGATGGGCATATAATAGTTTTAAAGGAAAAAAATGAGGCATTTAATCCGGTGAATTTATGTGGAACAAGAGCTCCTCCACCTCCATTCTTCAACACAGAGGTGTTCTTGCGGGGTAGGGGTGTAAATAGGCTTCAGGAATTAGTAATTTGGTATTTTTTGATGGTATTGAGAATCATGAACACTATTTAAATATTTAAAAGAAAAATTTTGAATTATCCTCTCAAAATTTGGATATTCAGACGACTTCATTTTTTAACAGGATAATGACGCCAAGCGAACTGCTCTCAATGTACACCGCTGGTGTCTCTAAAACTGGACCCAAAATTTTGAAAACACCTCCTCAATCAATTTATTTAGCCTAGCAGAGCATATTTGGGGAGAACTAGATTTAAAATAAAAAGAAAACATGACATATAAACACATAATGGGAAGTAAAAACAATAATCACAGAAGCATGGAGGAAAATCAATGCAGAAATTACAAAAACTCATTAAATCTATATCAAGACGTCTAAAAGTTGTTGTGGACACTAAAAGATATTCTACTAAGTTCTAAATTAAGAAAGAAATACAATATTTAAAGCTATGTTGAGATTTTTGTTAAGTGTACTAAGACTTTAGTGGCATAATTTTTCAGTAGCTTTTTGATTATGAATTTTTAAAAATAATAGTTATACAATTTTTAAAAAAAATAATTATGTCATTCCACCGAAAACAAGTTGCAGAAATAAAAAAATTACAAATCAAAATATTAATTTTTATTAATCGGAAACAATAAATTTTATAGGAAATTGCAAGTGTACGAACACTTTTTGGGTTCACTGTATATACACAGAGATTAGATTTTGATTCATAACACAGATAGAACTAAATAAAACATGTTCTGAAAATTTAAATTCAATATCTTAAAAATATTTTGTGTAGGGATCAGAATCTGGTTTTGTTAACTCTAATTCCAGTTTACTAATTATGCTATAACTTTGCTTCTAGATATCGTAGCAACAAAAATAGAGTGTTTTTGGAATCTTAAATGTATAGGCTTTAAAATAAAGCACAAAAGTAATTTTTGAAAATTTTCATATTGATCTTCTGGTTTATAATACAACTTTATTGTGACTATAGTGTTTTGTTTATTTGGATGAAAATAAATGAAGTATATATATCAGATTCTTTATATTTAACCCAATATATAAATATATTTTTTGCTTTTACTCATTAAAGAAAGGTAGAGAAAAATTATGTTCTTACCGTAAATTCTAGCATACCATCGTATAACGTGCACTTATACTTTTAAGTAGCAATTTTTAATTTTTATGTTTATTTGCTGCATAATGTGCACCCCCTTTTTCATGAAGAAACCTGAGATGTGAGTCATGTTCTTAAAGTTTGAAAGTCATTTATTCTAAGTTTTAGTAAAAAATAGTATACATCTAGAAGTGCAGCCCTTTAAGTTCATAAGGAACGCCATTTCTTTTAAATAAACATTATTTCGATCTATGTAGAAATCTAATTTTTTTTCCTGTGCTCACATTTTTAAAGCTCTTATTTTTATACCTGGTATATAACGTACACGCATAAAATTCAATCTTATTTTTTGTGTTAAAAGTGTGCACCATACACCAGATTTTACAATACATATTACCACAACAATGCCATTGTTCAAGATAACGTGCCAAGTTGGTGACCCTGATTTTGCATGTGTCTTATGCGCCAGATTGACTACCATGTGTTGTATTACATATAATTTTGCCAATATGGTTGAAATATTATGTAAGTACCAAAAATTAATACAGCTTGGGTACAAAAACTCCTGTATGCAGGTATGTTGTACACAAGTGAAAAAACATAAGAAATCTTGGTATACTTACGTATTATCACAACCAATTGGTGACATTATATGAAACAAAGCACCTGTTTGCCAATTCAACACGTTCAACACACAGGAACTCGGAGGGTACTTGCGTATTTTTGCAACAATCGCTGACTCTAAATAACTCGCTGAGTTGGCCACCCCGATTTCCTATGTGTGGTACACACTGAATTGGCCACTAGGTACTTCATTTCATATAATGTCGCTAATAGGTTGTAATAAGATGCAAGTACCAATCAGTGTTTCCAACTTGGTGAGTTATTAGATTTAGCATTTGTTTTGATAATACGTGATTTGTTCAGTCTGACGTATTTGAAGCACAATTATTTAAATTATTGTTGAAAGAAACATGCTTTTATCAAACTAAAAAGTAAGAAATAAATCTTAATACAAGAATAAAATGATTAGCGAGAAAATTAATGTCATCGTGGTAAAAGCGTGGGGTCCTCTGTACTACATTTTTACACTAATTCTGCATTTTGGAATAGAACTAGTAAGAAATTATAACAATTGATATTGAGCACCCCACGCTTTTATACGCAGTTATTATTTTTCCAGTTTCAGTTTCTTTATTTTTTTCTGCTTTTTTCTTGGCATTTCTAAATACCCTTTGTTCTATTTCTTTAAATCCTGCATTCCTATTTTTCTTATTGGTTTTCTATAAAAAAAAGTACTTATGTTTTTGCTTCTTAATGTAATTCCTTTTTTGCCAGGAATAAGCCATTCTTTTAAATTATTTTCATGTTGAGTTCTTAGTGGGAGACCATCATCGTTGATTGAATACTATTGGATGCCAAAATTTTATTTGCAGCAATTTCAAAACCACTTCTAAAAGATGTTTAATGTGTAGTGTACTGATAACAAATTAGTTCCTGTATATATTGTTCCAATGTGTGGTATTTTTTGAACTGTTGTTTTTATAAATGTGAAATTCAGAAAGACCTGCCTTTTTTCATGTGTAATATTTATAAAATTGTATTTTTTAAATCTTTTATCTTGTTTCTAAATTATGAATGCTTTATTTTTAATTTGCACTAATTTCATTTTTGCTTGTTAGCACAAATCTTGATTTTTAATGTTTCCACTCATAATTTGTTTTAAATTTTGCACATAGCTCTGAATTTTTTTTATATGTATATATTTTATGGATAAAAACTAATCTATGAATTTCATACATTTTGCACTTTCTGCCCAAGACCTTTGGTTTCACATTGTAGACTTTGTCGTCATGTTCTAAATACTCATATGGGCGTAGCATAACACTACATGTGTTATGCTAAATTTTGTAGATAGCCATTTAGAAAACTATATAATTATGAACAACATTTGTAAAAATTTTATTCTAATGAGGAAAATTTCAAAATTCCTCTCAGAACCAGCTATTTATAAATTCTTCAGTAAATAATTTAGATAACTCACATATCCTAACATGTAATTTATTTGAAACAACACTATTTGAAAGGCATTTTCTTTCACATTTAATAACTCAAAGACATGATTTGATAAAAAAAAATAAAAAAGCTGTTTATTTATGTACTTTTATACACTAGAACCTATACTTAAAATGATAATTCAAAGTATATTATATTAAAACAGCTGTTCTGTACAAATAAGGATGGAGTTGACTATAATATAGATTAGATAGTGTTTATAAAAAATCAATAAAAAAATAACATTGAACAAAACATGTTTCAAAAATTTCACTTATATTCTTGTTTATTTTTTAATGTATATATGTATGTGTACAATTTCCAGAATAAATATTTCAACAATATGATTTTGGTTTGTTTTATTTTTCTTGTTAACAGTGAATAATTGAAAAAAGGCATTGAAAATAAAATGCTGTACGAGTAAAATGGCTAAATTATGATTCTATTGGTCCTTATGATGTTCTTTTTTCTTCTAAATGGGTGCTGAAAACTTCTCTAAAAATTCTTTCTAGTTGATTAAAAACTAAATGTTTTGTTAATGCAAAAATATACTGTTTTAGTTGTTTTTACATTGTTCTAAGGACTGAAATTTTTAAATATTTTAATTTAAAAAAAACATTAACTTAAAAACTATAATATTTGTTTTCTTTGGTGATAGGAGAGTGTAAAATCAGTTGATTTAACAAAAAACGAGCCTTATTTGTTATATAGCAATGTATTTTCTTTATTTCCATCAGGATGGATGTGTTTCTATTTAAACAAAACAATTGATATAAAGAGTACCTTACACACCTGGGCCTAATGAGTGTTAATTTAGTCAAAAGGTTTTTTTCTTCAGGTTACAAAATATGTAAAAAAGCTATTTCTTTCTGGCATTGTTTTGAAATTTTTACTTTGAAAAATCTGTTATTTATCATAATGTTTCCTAGATATTTCTAATAACTTATTATTGAAGGGTTGAATTTTTTTAAATAAAAGTTAATTTTTTCTGCTTGTATATGATTTTAAGGAAACAGTATAATGCTTCTAGAGAGAGAGAGAGAGAGAGAGAGAGAGAGAGAGAAACATAAATATAAATAATGAACCAAATTGCTTCTGGAACTAGTTCAAAATGCATACACATTTGTTTAGCTATAACATCGAATTTATTTTTGCAGCTTTCAATGATTTATATTTGCGGTATAAGCTCGAAGACATGCAGTTTGTAATCAAATAATAGTTGCATTTTTTTTTTCGAAAAGTAATATTTTTGTTGATACTTGCGTATTGTCGCCACCGTATTGGCGACATTATATAAAACGAAGTACATGGTTGCTAATTCAGCGCGTAGGACACATGCGAAATCGTTACTGCCAATTTGGCGAGTTATCTTTAACTTAGGCACTTTCGCGATAACACGTGGGTACCTTTTTGTTACACACAATAAATGTAAAAAGAATTTTGATTTCAAAGTTAAGTGTAAAAATTTCATGAAATGAAAATAAAATAATACGTAAAATGAAGAAAGTGAAAATTTACACAACTCAGGTATCACATTTTTAAATCCCTTAAGATTTGGGTTAATAAATATTTTTCTGTTAAAAATTCCCTATTAGATACAACAGTATCCAAAATGAATGCTAAACATGCTCATTTTATTGTTTTAAACTCATATTTGATACATTAACAAATTCAAAAATGAGTGCATTATATTCTCATTTCGATCTTTCATTCTCAAAAATTTGATTCCTTAACAGGTTCAAAAATGAGAATGTACTTGTTGCTCAGTATGAGAAGATGCGATTCTCAAATTTGAGTACGCGTGCATCGGAGCTATTTTGAGAATGTGAAGTACTCAAAAGTGTGTGTGAGCTGTTTGCTCTCAGTTTTGAAAATCGTTTCTCGCAGTGTAGAACATAGATAAAAGAAAAATATTTCTTGTTCAGTTTCATTAAACCTACTACACATATGACCCTTTTTCAAAAGGTGAGGGAGGGGGAGTGCCAGCTCAGTTGTTGCCCTCGTCACTTGATCATGGTTCAAAATAACGAGGTCCGTCGCCATAAACCCTGGAGTATCTGAATAGTGCTACGTTAATACGCACTCATTACTCACCCATGGACCTCATAATTTGCGCCACGGTTAAGTGACGAAACCATCTAGCTAGAACCCATTTTCTAAACTTCCGTACCATGCGGTAACACAGGACTTCGAATCACAAAATGTTTAACGCAAGCTTAAAAATATGCATGGCAAGTATTTAATCGCATCGGTGCTCGAAACCAAAACTCGATAGAATGCATAAATGAGAGTCATGTCATAAAAAATTTCATCCCATTTAAAATATTAACAACTATTTTATTCGAAAATACCCTTCCTCATGATAAAAGAAAAAATAAGAAAGCTCCGATGTTAGGCGTTTTTTTAGCTGCATATACCTAACAACCTTTAGTGTGTAATGAAGAAAAAATTAATAAGCGTTATTTGCATGTAAATCCTTTTAGACAGAACATTGAAGCCAGAAAAAAAATCGCATAAACTTTTCGTCCCTTAAGATTAAAATGCTAATATGTTAGAGCTTAAATTTACTCTATTTTTAAGAAATAAGGAACCAAATGTGGAAAATTAAAATTTACTTTTTTTTAAATCACTACAACTCGCCGTATAATACTCGTGCTACAATACGCCGCACAAAAAAAATATCTGATAGAATTTATTATAAAAATATTTTGAAAATTTTTTTTCAATCGTGGGAGTTTTATAATAGATTGTAAATTAAGTCCTTAATAAGATGTCACCATATTCTGCATATTTATTTTTATTTGTTCCCACAAATGTATAAGAGGATTACAAAAGAAAAAATCGTAGCAAATATAAAATTTAATATGATTATAGGGAAATAAACTGCTTCATGCTTAGCATATTTTCAGATGGTCATTTATTTTAATCACATGCATGATTTACAACGGTGTGGGCTCAATGGATTTCTCTCCCCACGCAATACTGGAAATAGGATAGGTATTTTAATCTTTTTTGCAATGAAAATATATCCTGTCCTCTTTAAGTAGTATAGCGTTTTTTAAAAAATACTGTTTCGAACAGATAAATTCAACTGATTGAAGATATTATATACATTATTGGAAACTGAGATATTTGATTCCAGATGCATACAAGAGACATGAAAGCTATTATTATAAAAGAGATCATAAAAAAAATCACACGTACAAATTTCCGGCTTGCATATAACTAATAAAGAAAAAATAACCATAAAAATCACGTCCTTCTTTAAAGCATACTTGAATTGAAAATGATTTTGCTTAAATGTGGAAAATGGATTTCAGACATCGAAAACTTAACATAATATTTTAAACAAACGTTTTTTTTTTTTTGCTGAAATCCTTTACAAATAATTATGAGAAATTTTTAACTAAGTTTTTGGGACTCTCCCTAGAGATCGGCAAGTGAAAAGTGTGCTGCAAAATGTTTCTCATTCAACACACGTTTGTCAATTTTATAGTAAAGTTTTAAAACTAATTTTGTGTAACTTCACGTTTTAGCTTTGATAAACCTCGTAAGTTTGAACCAGGACCAAGTGATGAGGAAAATACCTGAGCAGACACTTCATTCTATAAACTTCCACACTACGCTAATATAAGGTTATTGAAACCCGACATATTTAACGTGTGCATCAGACTCTCATATCCATTTATTTGCACCAGGATTCAAATCCACGACTCAACGGAAATACAGCTATTCAAGAATTAAAAACTGTATATGTGTTTATCGCTTCTCCATATTTAATTCTGATAGTCGTAGACCTTTCAAAGCATAGTATGATCTTTAATTCTTCTCTCTTAACCATCTATATATTATGCTACATACTTAAATTGCAACTCAAAAAGTGCTACTCTGACATATATCATGGCGAGATGAGACAATATTGCAACAGTCACTAAATCTGACAAATCAGCGTATTAACCACTCAATTACCGATTAAAAGTTACGCGATTTTCTCTCCAGTGCCATGGTTTTTTTACACTGTCACGCATATACGGCGCATATTAAGGGTAAAGGAAAAGGCACAAATATATAAGCAAACTTATCTCTGAAATAAATACATCCTTAGAAAACCCTGTTAAAGGACCTTTTATTCATTCCAAGGCCTTAGGAATGGTTTTACTGATAGTAGCTGAAAGAAAAATATTGGTATTTCGAATAGACGTATATATACGTCTGGGGCACTTCATGTGCCTGTTAAATGAGAAGGATATATACGCCGGATTACCACACACACACACAGACCAGGAAATCCATATGATTTAAAAACATTCCAATTACTTCCAGAGGAGAGGTATGCAAGATGAAATCTCTGAAATTACAAAAATAGCTCTTATCATTTGTAAATTGTCCTCGTGTGTTTTTTTTTGCTAGTTTTTTATGTATTTATGCAATAAAATGCTTATCGGAAAAATATCCTCATTTTTCCCAGTCACCTTTGTGTATTTCTAATTTCCACCACATAAAGAAGGCAGAAAGGAAGAACACATTTGACTAGTGAAAATACTTTCTACACATAAATAGTCAGAAATGTAAAAGGAATTAAGTGTAAAAGAAATTAATCTACTTAACGAACCTGTATTTTGCGAACTTTTTCCTTTAACCAAGAACATTTTCCGATTTTCTTCGTTAAATAACCTCCAAATAGAGAAATTCATTTTCTATTTTTTCTTGTGATTCGACTTTTCTTCTCTGCATTCAATGACCTTGAAATGGTTTTACCAGGTGTCCAATTCACCTAGAGAAATAAAATTGCCGCAATTCCGAACATTTCATTTTTTCAAAAAAAAAATAATAAATAAATAACAGACTTTATCAGTAATTAAATTTTAGAATGCTTGCTTAAAATTACCGGCTATAAAATTACTTGTAGGATTAAAATTAGAAAACGTCATTAAAATTCATTAATTTTAAAATTAAAATATTTTTATAAGGGAAAATGCAATGCATTTCTGGGCAATGTTTTTTCCTTTCCTTTCCATAGAAATTTCTTTTATGACAGGGAAGATATTGATATTAATTTACATACTAGTGTGAATAATTAAAATAGTGTGATTATAATTTTTTTAAATAATATATGTTATTTATGATTTTAAATGTGTCTTGTGTGGTTTATAAAATATGTTGAAAGGTAAATCTCTATTTAAGAAATTTTTCATAATGAATTTCTTTTCGGGATTTAGCGACTTCGTTAAATATAGGTCCGACAGTATAAGTATTTTTAAATTACCTAAAACACATATTTCTTCAAATAAGTTTCAGTTACAACACAACACATTAATAACGGAAATCATAAATTTTTGTATTTCTTACACACATGAGACGAGGACGGCACTTACGAACGACAAACTACACTCATACTTTTTGACTAACACACAACATGAAGGTTTTGAAACTCATTTCTAAATAATGCACAACAACTTCCATGAATATGAATGACAGATCTTGAGGATAATCTCGTTTCGAACGCGTGACTAGTTTTAACATCCTGAACCCTATAGCTCTCGGGTATGACCACTCGTCCGTTGTTGCTATTTTATCCTTTCCTATATATACATATTTAAAAATGTTCATTTTTTACATGCATTAAAATTTTTGATTTATAGAACAATTAATAATATGTATGAAATTGTAATAATGAATTAAATGTTTCTGATGCTGAAAAAAATCTAAAAAACGTTATTAAGAATACACCAACTGCTATTTTTCATTAAAATGTTTCTATCCACAGATAAAAGAACTGCTTTTTAACAGCTTAACTTCAACACTATTAATTAGTATGCATAGGACACATTTCAATTTTAGTGAAGATCATATATTTTACAGATGGGGGAATCTTGAGTCTAAGTAGATCAAGATCACATTAAGCAATTATTATTGCGTATATCACAAGTAAATATTTGTAGAATGCTTATAAATTACATTTTTAAAGAAAAAAAGGTACATTAAATTCAAAACAGGAAATTTTGTATACCTTTTTTTTTTCTTTATTTTTACTTCTTTTTGCCCCCTTTTTTTCAGTCTCTCGTGATATTGAATTTTTCCTTTTTTCTTAATTTTCACTCTACGTTTTAATTTTATCTCTCTGCTTTAAACGTGCTATTTTCCACTCCCCCCTTTTTTACATCTATCTATTTTCTCTTGTTGCCCCTTGTAAGATACGGTATAGTTTTAGACTAAATTAGGACCTAACTCAGTGGTTAGAAAGTTTCTGGTTAGAATCTCTCTTAACTTTACCAAATAATTTCCAGCTAAATTGTTAGTTGACTGTACACTTAAGGTTATATGTGACTTGATTTGATTAAGAAAGAGAAGATCCTTAAGTGTTCTCGTAATCTGGCAACGGTTCAAAATTACGAAATCCAACATCAACTGTTTAATGTGTAGCTGTTGAGTGATGTTGGTAGTTACACAATATTAAGGCATCCAGACACTTTCGTATTATTTTTTGTAAAAAAAAATTAGCATATACTAAAACATTATAAAGGATTTTTTAGGGATTATTACCAAGAAATACATATTTTTAAATTTATATATAACAATATGTAAAATAAATCTATCTAAATTTTACAAAACTCACAAAAAGAAGTGAAATTTTAGCAATATTTTAAAAACATTTTTAAGGGAAAAAGTATTAAAGTTATATCAGTAAAAGTATTACTAAATTAAATTAGATACATTTATCTAGAAAATGCATTATACAAAATTTTAATGTTTTGTTAAAATTTAAGAACTTTAGAGCCGACGTGTAAATACTAAAAGAAATGTGACATTTTTTGTGTAATATGTTATTGCCATTGTTTAAATAACAGGGCATAACCCAAAAAATATTCATACAATAAGGAGTTTTTTAGAACATTTTCTAAAAAATTCAGGCTCAAAAATTTTCATAAAAATAAGTTTATAATATTTTGAGCAACCGCGCCCAATGACAGATTTTGAAAAATTTAAATGTCACCTTCTTGTAGATGAAAGGCTCACTTCCAGTTTTTCTAATTTTATAATATTGATTGTAACTTTGACTCTCTAGGTAAAGTCGAAACAAAACAAAATAGGATTTATAAAACCGAAACATAGCTGTATTCAATAAAATATGTGCTTTGACCGAATTGGGTCATTTTCGGGTGCCTTCCAAGTAGGGGGAATGCATAAAAGAAAGAGTACAGGGACATATATACATCAGATGCTCCATCCAAAAAGAAGGAATTAATTTTTTATCACCAAGTATACTAATTCTCATTAGTAACTTGGATGAAAATTTGAAAAGATTAATAATAAAGAAATTTCAAATTCTTATTCAATTTTTAAAAACATATTTTATTTATTTACTTTATATAAAAGAAGTTTCGGAACACATTAAGATTCATTTGACTGAATTACTTTGATATAAAATCCAGACGATATGGCATAAAGGGAAAATAAATAAATTTACCAGACTAGGGAAATTCAGTAATTTAAGAAAGAAATCATCACAATATATTTTTGCTAAGTATACTTTTAGATCTCTTTCCCATATTACTAAATATTAGATTTATAAGTTATTTCGCAATTTTCTTCTGAATTTCATCGCTGAACCAGGTGTTTTCTTTCATATAAGTCCTAAATTAATGGATCAAGAATGGATGATTGCACTTTAGTTATTGTTTTTTTGCTTACCTATTAATTTTTTAGAACAAAACGGAAATGAAACTAATTAGGTTTTTAAACTGTAAGGTTTCAGTGAATGTCATATTTCAAACTTATCTATTTTAACTTATAAATTTAAAACAAAAACTAGAAAATAAATGAATACCTTAGTTACAGTTTCGAAATTGTAGTGGTTGTGAACCCGAGTTTTAGTTCGAAACTGTTTTATTGTAGTACACATTATGCATAAAAACGTTTCTTTAACTTTATTTCTTTTCTCATCATAATGACTTTAAATGGAAAGTTTTCAATTGTTTACTCAGAATGTCTCTATGGGTTCATGGAAAAGAACAATGACATAACAGGTGAGTAAAATAAAAGGCGATTATAGTTATTTGATGCAGTATTTATTCCCAATGGGCTGTAAATAGCAACTAAGTCCTTGCAGACATGCCAAGTCTCCAATTGTGAGAGTCATTTTTCAGTGGTGACTTCATCTAGTGGCGGCTACCAAATTTGGACGCAGGGATTGATTTAATCCAAGTTCTCGTCGGATGCTAAATAGAGCCGTGATTTAATTTTGCCGAGAGTAGCAGAGCCAAATTGATACTCAAGGGATCTTTTGCACATGCCATATAATCATGTGACATGCGTAACTACGATTTTTGCATCCATAAAATCTGTCGACTCTAGCTAGGGTGGAACCCGCAAACTTAGTCTTTCGAAGTGTGCATGTTACCTCTAAGCCACCGGAGCCGACACTTGGATCTATATCAACCTTTAAAAATATCTATTTCACGCATGATCAATTGTCACAAGACTACAAAGTTTTCCACTTTCCATGAATTTGTCAGAGTTGAATGTAATCACGATGCCATAGTAGGGAAGTTTGGAGGACAAGGAACATGTTCAGGTTTCATCTTCATCGCTTGATAGAGGTTCGAAATTCAAAGTTTCGTCACCAAGGGTCCTTGTGTTGCTTTGGAGTGTGACGCTAATAATAGGCAGTCATTTACACCCCTTTTGAAGAATACACCAAAAAATGTATTTTACTATAAAAGTCTTAAGCTATTCAGAGTTAATATTTTAGCTCTATTACACTCTCATTTCATTTTTATTTATTTTTATGATACACTTTTTTATATTTTAATTTTAATCATGAATGCATAATTATTAGATGTTAAGTTATGATTTCAAATCATGTATAAATTGCATTTCCAATTTTCATGCTTCATAATTTATATTAAAATAATAATAGTCGAACATTTTAGGATGTACTTTTTAAGTCTTCAACACTTACAATTTTTTAGTTCTTCTGCTTAAGTCTTCATTAATATCTTTAAATTCCTGTTACAGTAGAGCGTCGTTTATCCGAACCTATTGGAACCGGACACCGTTCGGATAAACAAAAACCAAATGCAATTCATGCAATATATGTAACCGGACACTATACAAATATTTAAAATCATCCCATGTGGAAAACGTGCTTGAAGAAAAAGCAAAATTGGTGAAAAATGTCGCCATTTTACCGATATTCTAGAAAATAATCACTTATTTTTCGCTGTACCATTGAACAGCTTCGTTGTTTCGCTGTTTCTCTTGAGCAGCAGTGGTTGAGTAGGACAGCACTCTGGTTATTGATGTTCGTACCATTCCATAGCCGTCTCTAACGTCAACAAACACGTCAGCATTTGATGGACCCTTGTTCCTTTCGTTGTTGTTGTCCTCGTCTTCATCCGTTTTATCGTCGACAGGATCGTATTTTTCTTGCACGGGAAACGTCATCATTTAGCATTTAAAATCCACAGTCTTCTGCATCACATGTCATCTAGGTTTGGAGATCAACAAAACTCAACAAAAGAGCTCGCATACACCGTCTCACTAGGAAACAAACTGACCTAATATTCCGCGCAGATGTATACTAAATCTTACACAACTGAAATTCCCCAATCATCCCTCACTTTAGGTTTTCCCGGCACTTTTGGCCTCACGTGAACCAACTGACTTTTCGAAAACGTATCCGGACCAAACTCCGGATATTTGACGCTCCGGATAATAAACGTTCGGATAAACGACGTTCTACTGTAACTTTTTCTATTATATACTATATTTTATAACTCTTTTTATTTATTTTTAAAGTTATTTTTAAATATTATCTGTTGTGTGAAAATAAATTCAAACTTAAAAATCTAATTTGAATTTTTTTTTTAAAAAATTCATATTACTAAAAAATATTGTAATATCAAATGAGTAAAATACATAATGAAATGCGAAATAAAAACATGCATTTATCAATTTTTTATATCATATACCATAAATTAACTTTTTTAGTGATAGAGAATTTTGGAATTTATTCTGAGGTGAAATTTCTTGATGCAATTAAATAAAAATGTCGAGGGTTAGGATGTTCGGGAAATTCTCATAATTTAATCAAAAAAGAACATTTCAAACTCAATCAACTTTAAAAGATAATGATTTCCTTACTTTACACTTCAGAGAAAGTAAGAATTAATTTTCCTTTAATTGTTTTATAAAATCATCGGCATTTAATTTGAAATGCATATTTTATTATATTTGAAGATGCGATCTCTGGAACTCTCTTTCTTTAAAAGTTTCATTTAATTTTTTTGAGAATTCAATTAATGGAAGTGCATTTCTCTGGTGTTATTTTGCTATTTTTTGTCATTTTTATTTCCATTCCCTTAAAAATTAATGGAGAAATCTACTTAGTGTTCAGCAGTGGCCTTAAAGATTTTGATTGCACTTCGTAGAATTACTTAAAAACATTCAATAAAATTATGCTTGGACGAAGCAGTCGAAAAAAGTAAAAAGATTCAAATTTGGATATTAAATGAAGCAAAATTTGATTCAACTGATCTTTTAAAATAAATGGCCTGAAAAGAAAGGCACGGGAAGAATAAAAAACTACATTACGTTTCTTCCAGCAAAAAGCTCAAAAAAATCTGTAAAATATGGCATCAATTTGCCACTAGAACTTAATTTAAACATTACAAAAACACAGATGAAGTGTCTAAAGTAATTATACTCTTATTTGGGGGCTTATTTTGGGTATTTTAAAGTGAAAGTTCTAAAGGATAATTTTTAAAGTGCATTGTACGTCCTCATCTAAATTAATAGGAAATTTTTTAATGTAAAAGGATTTAAGTGATCATGAAATATATACCATGTTATTGAAAACATAATATCTCACTTTTGTGAAGTTTATGTTAATAAGTGTATACATTGATAAAAACAATTGAATGGACAAATGATTTTTTTTTGCTATATAAAATCCTAACAAAGCAAATAAAACTAATCCAGGTCAAAATATCCTGATATTTTGACCTGGTTTTTATCAATATAAGACCAATATACGGGAATGCATAAAATGCTCCCTAAATAAGAAAATTGATCCCTTGTCTAGGTCAGCAGCTGACCATGCCCTGTCAATTAGAGAAAAATATGTCTAATAGGGTGCATGTGATCATCTATAACAGCTACACAACTCTCTTATTAGTGTTTCGTATTAATTACTGGATTCCTTATCAACCGAACTCACTCTTCCACCAAGACCCTCTCGAGCTCATTGAGGGTCCTTGGAGCTGATCTGTGAGCTGCAATTGAGCGTTCAAAGACGTCCCATGCGTATCCCATGGGGTTGAGTTCAGGGGACATCGCAGGTCACTCCAGTCGTTAAATATTCTGTAAATGGAGGTATTTTTACACCAACTGAGCCTTGAGTGGGAGTGCGTTATCGTCCAAACAGATTGAATTTCGTCCAGAAACTTCGCCGAAAATTATTTTACAGAGCGTAAAGGTTTCATCCTTGTACCGCTGAAACAGAGTACTTCTTCCGAACACGTAATGGTCGGTTGATTCGTCTACCATGATGATTACCCAGACCATGAGATCACCCCAACCATAGTAGTCTTCTTCAACAATGTGAGAGAACCGATATCGAAACTCAAGTTATCTGCAGATGAGAATATGTCTCGAGTTGTTGTCCAGACTGAATTACGACTCATCACTGAAGCGAACCCGCCCCCAAATCATCATCTAGTCAAAACAGGTGCTCACAGTACTTGCCAGACGGTCCTTTTTATGGTTCGCAGTCAAAGGAATGCAGACTGGTGACCTGACATACAGGTCACCAGCATTAAGTCTCTGGGCGACTGTTATCCATGAAATTGATGTTCTTGCTGCATTATACAGGTTTAGAAGCAATTGTTTTAACATCACGTACCTATCCCTTTTGGCTAAAAGTCTGAAATAACGGTTTTGAGCTAGCATCGTTCTCCATTTGCGGCTATGACCAGGCCTGCGAACCACTGTTAATATTTCTATGTGAACTGTTTCCATGGAAGCAGACACAACATTTCTCGAAATTCCAAAGTCCTCACAGCAAGTAACCTGTGATTGACCCACCTTGAGTCTTCCAACTGTCCACCATTTTGTGGCATCTTCTAGACAATAATGACTGGCTATATTAACGATAGGCAAGCAAAACGTTCACAAAAAAAAAGTATTTGGATAGGCTACGATGTTTCAAAACGTCCTTACGTCACAAGCTTTAGGAATGGAGTTATGCATTTCTAAGCAAACGCGATCACTACGCCATTGCCTCCCCACGTCACAGGTCGCTGCATGGCAGAAATGTCCATGAAGAGCTCAACTATCATATCCCTTATTTACGTGTAGGCATTAACTATTTTGTTGGTTCGTTAAGAAAACCGCTCCTCCAATTAATCGTTTTCATCCGCGCATATATATACTTTCTCTATACTAGGTAAGCTATCTCAATACCAGGGTTAAAAACTTCTAGGAAGGATAAATATACAGATAGATGACTTCAAAGATCTGACTGGTTCAAAGATCTCACATCGCGCTGTCTGAAGTTTAACGAAGGGCATGACAGCTCAGGTGTAGTCCTCATGACTTGTGACCTAAGTTAAAAATCACAAGCTCCATCATCAATAGTCTTTGCGTCCCCTGAGAATGCGTCATTAGTATAAAAGTTAAATTACTTCATAAAAAGTTTACTGGCATCGTGAAATAAAAACAAATTGGCATATGGGAAGTTTGGCAATTGACATATGGGATGCATTTCTTTCAGTAAAAAAAATAAACTGTTCTAAATACTTTTAATTGCAAAAGATTATTAAAATAACTTATAAATTAAAACTCCTGAAAGTTCTCATACAACAAAAATAATATTTGAAAGACGCCTGTGATATAAATTTGAACAAAAAATTGAATTTCTTCAGTAAATTATTGAAATTCAGTATCAATAAAAAGCAAAATAGACTCCGTTTTGAATAGCTTATTTTTATATCGATGAAAATAATAAAAATGATTTTTTTTGTAAATTTGAGTTTATGTTCTATTTTTTCTATATTACGACAATGACGACGCATAAGGTCTCTGGGAAATGGAACGCGAAGCGTTTCTCCATCCCATATCTGAAGAATCGAATGTGGCCTGATGTTGAGAGGCCTGGAGGAATGAGACTCTCCTGATTGGTTGAGATGATGTGGCAAGGAGGCGTGGTCAGGGGAGCTAATTCGGAGGCATATGAAGTTGGTGGGAAAAGTCCTGAAGTTGGATGAAAGCCCTGATTGCCATTCGCTGAGAACACTCGGTGAGTAGGCACTCAATTCGCGGCCCTGATTCATTGGAACACATCTGTTGGGTGGGGTCTAGAAAGCTAGCCTGTGTGGGATTTCCAAAGTGGTAGAAGAGAATTGAATATTTAAAAAATAAATTGAATAAAAGAAAGGAATAAAAGTTTAGCTAGGTTCCCTCGCCAAGCCACAAGGTGAGTAATTAAATTAATTGTTAAGGGGGGTTATAAGAATCCAGGGAAATTCTCCTGTCTTTTAATATCTGACTCTGAATAGTAATTATTTAGCATTTGAATGTTGATGTCAATATTGGGTAAACTATCAAAAACTTTTATGACCAGTTTTTGGATGTAATTTTTGAGTGGAAATATTTTAATATATAGCTCTATATAAGTATCAAAATTTTTGGCATATCTGTTGGCTTTAACAATGTTATGAATTAGAGAGTTTTGAGCTATTTCAAAAATTTTAACGTTAGTATTTGCTGCATAGCCCACACAAGACAAGCATAAATAATTATGGGACTCAGAACGGCAGTGTAGAGAATTCTCTTATTATAGAGATGTACTTCTGAATTCCAGCCATTTAAAGAGTAGATTGCTCTTAAAGCATTCCGGAATTTATCATGCATTTGTAGAATATGTTGTTTCCAAGTGAGATTTTTATCTAGGATGAGTCTTAGGTATTTTGCACTCTGAGACCATTGATTCTATATTACGACTGCTAATTCAATGTATATATTAGAAGACAATATTTAACTTAAAATATTTCTTTAATTAATTCGTAGGAAGACAACTTTTATTCCAGTTTTATGGGGGGAGGGGGGGGATTACATTTATTTTTTTAAAAATTCTTCATAAATGTTTTTTTTTGTCACAAAAGTCAAAAAGTTATTCTGGCCTTTATTCGTGTAGGATTCATGTATATAAGCATCTATTTGTCAAAATCAGTTTTTTTTCTGGAAAGCATTCATTTTTTTATCAAAAAGCTATTTTTATTACAAGCTTTTATTTAACTTACACTCTATGTATGTATGTATGTATGTAATTTGTTCGGGTGGAATCTTGCAACTCAATTTTGTAGCTGATATCTTCACCACATCAAGCTGAAATTTTGTATACACGTTTAGTTTGGATGACAATGCATGTTTTGACCATTTATATTCCGATATTGCAATTAATTAAAAAGATATTAATTAAAAACGTTAAACTAGTTTTGGGCGCCAACTTTGATATATCTGCATTGCTGTAATTATGTTATTATTACAACAATAACAAAAGTTGGCGTCGAAAATCGGTTTTCAGCCAAATTGGATTTCATAACGTTGCGCTATTGACTGTATTAATTAACTTTGTCTAAAAAATAATTACATTTCTACAACGTAAAAATAATCTAATTTCTACAATGTATGTAATTTTTTTTTTACAAATTTTTATCTATTTACTTGGATTTAAATCCAAAAGAAAAAAAGTAAAGCTGTTTTTCAAGTAGATTGGTACATTAAATACCTTTCTCAACTCTGCCAAGCTAAACTGAGATGGAGTATTGTGGAAATTCTTTAAAAAATTTATCTATCTTTAATCTATGAAACTCAGACAAAAAATAATTACAGAATCGGAAAGATCATTTTTTATATATCTTACCCATCAAAAAGGAATCCACTAGGAAAACAATAAAAGAAAAATATTATCCAGAAATGCAATGTATTTTCAATTAAAAAAAAATAATTTTATATTAAAATGAATGAATTTTCTAATTTTAAGCCTGCAAGTAATTTAAATATACCTCATTTTATCACCAGTAATCTAAACACACACTACGACATGTGTTTTAAATTTAATTACAGATAGAATCTGTTAATTTTATTTGAGTTTTTTTTTGTTTGAAAAATTACGGCAATTTTGTTTCTTTAGATGAGTTAGGCACATTGTAAAACTAGTTCAAGGTTATTGATATCCATAAAATGTGCCAAAAGAGAATAATTTGCAAAATGACTTGAAATGTTTTAAAAACAAGGAGAGAAAAAAAAAACGAATCTTCGAAGAAAAATTTCGTTAAATTTGGAGTTATTTTATGAAGAAAAGAGAGTAATATGCGTTTGGTTCCAGGAAAAAGCTCTTAAAATAGAGAAATTCCCAAAATAGAGGTTCGTTATACGTGGAGGTCTGACTGTATAAAAATAATGCTAAGGTTAATTATTTTTTCAAATCAAATTTCTAAAGATGACCTGAGCAATTAAAAAAATAGATTCTTACGTAGAAGATATTCAATGTCCAACAAAAAATTATCATTGGTTGATAAAACTTGCTTTTTTGATTACAACATGCGTTTTGAATTTTAAGCATTTTATTGATTAATACAAATCTTTAAATGCCTTTTGAAGTTTTTTAATAAATAACTAGATTTTTCTTCGAAGATTTTAGAGAAATATATCCCTTACCTTCAAAATATTTCAAATAAATAATATATTTTTTAAGATTTTTCAAAAAATAGTCAACATTTTAATTAAACATTGAATAACTTCGTCATTTATGAAGATAATCCCACGAAACCTTTTTTTCGTATGTAGAACAATATTACCCAAGATCTGCACGAAGATTGAAAATATTGCTTAAAAATTACGGATTTAAAAATATTGTGTAGAAACAATGTAGAAATCTGGCATAATTTTCCTGTACTTTGGTGATACGAGGGTGAGTCGGAAAATATGCTTCACCTGTCGAATGTGGCCAGAGTTAAGTATGAATGTCAAAACATAGAATGAGATATTAAAGATAAGACATAACTTTATTTTTCAATATGAGTACCAAACACATAGGACATTTGTCATACCGCTTAATAAGCTTCAAAAATACCTGCAGGAAAACTCAGGGCTTTGCATATGGAAGTGTTTACTTTTGCGTAGACTTTTTGGAGGTTGGAACCATTAATGCTATGCGGTACTGTGACACCCTGTCAAAATTGAAAGAGGTAATTCGGTAAAAAGCAGCCTAGGCTTTTCAAATCTGGCGTTCTGTTGTTGGATGACAATGCAAGACCACAATCGGCAACGAAAAACCATATTGCAACTCTTGGTTGGAAGCACCTACACCAGGGGCGGCCAACCCGTGGCACGCGGGAGTCGTAACTGTGGCACGCGAAGACTTATTGAAAAATTAAAAAATTTTTGAAAAGATTACTAAATTAATTGAATTACAATAGAAAATTATCATGAAGAGAATACGTAAAAAATAGAAATTTTCATCGTGAGATTTTAAAGGCACTAAGCAAGATTTTTTCTTTTCTTCAGTATAGTGCCAAAAATGAGATCATGCTCCAAAACTTACAATTCCACAGCATTATAACGTTCCGAGAAAAGTATTGAGTAACATGAGTCTAAAAACAAATAAATTCTCTCTCTCTCTCGGACGGTCGAATCTGCCCAAAAAGTCGCTTTCTCTCCAGGGCGGTTAATTTTTAACATCTGGGATTTCTATTCGAATTTCAGCTTCCCCTTGCAGTTCTGAAATTTAGTGTTTATAGCTGTCAGCATGATGTCAGGTAAAAAGGTTTTTCCAAAGGTTTTGGTTATTTACGATGTCTGTAATGTCAAGAAGTAATTCGGCAATATATTAGGAGAGCAGTTGTTGATACGGTAGAAGTATTTCTATCTGCACAAAGTAACCACTTTATAAAGCAGAAAGAGTGACAACTTGCATCCATGACGAATCAAAATACTGGATTCGGAGCCTAGAAAATTTGTAGCCTAACATCAACAGATTTTTTCTAGCTGTCAGACTCAGTTGATTTTGAATTCTGTTTAGCAAAGCGTTAAGCTTTTTTCCTTTTTTCTAAAATTCTTTTTAGATTTTAGCGCTGAGCGTAGTTGTTTAATTTTTTTTTATTTTCAATATGTTTTTGAGTAAACCTTCGACATCGAAAAGAAATTGTGAAGAGGATATTGCAGCTCGTGGTTTTAAAATTGTCTTGGAAGAGCAATACGTGTTAATACATCAAAATGCTTCCAAGCCTGTTTGTTTGATATGTGGAATTTGTGTAGCAGTTCCAAAAAAAAATTAACTTGGACCGTCATTTCAAACAACTGTATAGTGATTTCAACAGCAAATATCCTGTTGGATCAAATTTGTAAACGGAATTTATCAATAGGAAAAATAAATCTTTAGCCGGCCAACAATCTTTGTTCCAGAAGAGAAATGACGAAATGGAAGCAATCGTGAAGGCTTCTAATGAACTTTCTGTGTTGTTAGCCTGCATGAATAAACCATATTCTGACGGAGAGGAGATAATAAATTAAAAGTAAAAAAACCTTTTTAAAAACAAGCTTTTATTTAAACGTGCTAAAAAAAATAAAAATTTCATTAAAACTTTTTTTATTATCAACTTTTAACGTCATTACACAATTTATATGATATAAAAGCTCGTCGCGGGATTAAAGTACTCTTATTTACTTAGTTTGAAATTTTTAAAAATTAAAATCAATCAGATCAAGTTATCTAATTTACTTGTTTATCTGCAGAGGTAAATCTCTCGACAAGCTTTTATATCATATAAATTGTGTAATGACGTTATAAGTTGATAGTAAAAAAAGTTTTAAAGAAAATTTTTATTTTTTTAGCGCGTTTAAATAAAAGCTTGTTTTTAAAAAGGTTTTTTTACTTTTAATTTATTAATAACTTCAGATTCCTTTTTCAATGTTTTTAAAAAAAAATTGAATATTTTAAAGATAAATAATACAAAAAAAAACTCATTTAAAATGTTTCTTTTTAATCTGGTAGGGAAAAAAGGATTCAATTCTAAAGGAAAAATAACTTCTATACTCTCTTTCTAAGAATCATTAAAAATGTTTATTGTTACATTTTTTTTCAGAAACTTATTTTTTAGGGGTATTAAAAAACAAGTATAGCGTGAACATTTTTAAAACTTTTTTGAGCAAAATTACTTAGTATTCTAAAACACACTATTTGAGATTTAAATATTTGAGGTTTCGAAAAGCATGGAAAATTAATTTACTTTGGAAAACACGGAATTGAAATACGAATTCAAATACTTTAATGATACTATTAATTTCTAAATAAAAAAAATCTTATTCTATAAACTGAATTTGAGTAAAATGTATCCTAGCGTTAAAAAATAGAACGTTTATTCGTAGAAAAGGAAACAAGATTCACATTCTGATTCAAAATATAATTATATTTTTACTTTTCAATGTGTTCTATAAAAGATTGGTATTCTTCAATCTCCATAAAAGAATACCAATTAATAGCTATTTGAAAATACTTTGCAATTTTTTACTGAATTAATTCAACAATTATTTTTACATCAACTCTTCAAACATAATATTCAATATTGTATTCAGTTCGGTTCACATGTTTTTATGCGAGAGAAAAATTTCTTCAGTTTTTAATACGGTATTATTTAAATTTTTCTAATTAATTCTACACATATATCATAACAATGTTAGTTTCACATATGTTTAAAATAAAAGTCTGATGTCAATTTATTTAAATTAATATTTTCCGGGGATTTTAGGAATTGTTTTATTTTTGCTTTCAATTCATTCTGCTTGCGTTTATAAATTTCCGGGAATTCAATTCAACACGTCAAATATAATTTATTTCAAATTTTCTTAATAAATTTCTGTGCAATAGATTACGGATCACTAGTTTTACTTTAATTCGATGAATCGTAATTTATATTCCGAATTTATCTGATGATCATCATGCATTCCAATTCATTCGATCAATGTGAATCTTATTAATTAAATCTTGTATTACAAATCCTGTTAGCTTTCTTTAATTAAAAATAACTGCATTTCATTTATTCTATAAATTCGAATTTTTAACTTATTTATTTCTAATTAATTCTTTTCAGATTCATATTGTAACTCTTTTTTTTTTTTTTGCTATTTTAAATAAATCAAAATACATTTTGACTTATTTAGCCAACTCAATCCCATATTTCCTCCACTCTTTGGTTATGATGTGAGCAAAAATATTAAATACAAGAAATTTATTCTTATTCAATAATATGCGTGTTTGAATTATGTTGTTCACCTAGCCTTATATATATATGTTCTTTCAAATTTATTCTATTTACCAATATTAAATTAACCCTTTACCAGTCTGGTAAATATACTTACTACAAATTCATCACTATAATCCATTTATCAGTTATCTTCATCTGTCTAATTTACCATTCATTTTACATATTGTAGCATTTCCAAATATATTTCATAAGGATACAAAAGGTGCATAAATAATTTTCTGTAGACCACAGTGGGTTGAGGTAAACATATTACTCCTAAGCAAAGTTGTTTTAACAATCAAAATAATTTTACTTAAAATGCTAAGTTAATTCCTTTTCTTCAGCCAATCTTGTCCCCAAAAATATTTTAATCTACAATCGCTAGAAAAAAAATATCCCAGTAAAGGGTTAAAATGGTTGAATATGCTTGGAACCGTGATTTTGAAAAAATGTATAAATTAATGATTTTTTTTAATATATTTAGTGTCAATTGAATTATAATGTACATACAAAATTGTTTTAAAAATATTACATAAGAAAACTTATTTAAATACAATCTTTTTGGCAATAAAAAAAAATTATAGTTTTTAAAAAACCCAAATAAACATCACCATTTTATAGTTAATCGAACTAAGTTGTAACTTAATCTTTTAATCTCCAAATCTAAAATTAGTCGCCAAATCTGGAAATGGGATCTGAAATCAGTCACCAGGTGTGGAAAGGGATCTAAAAATGGGAAATTGTTGATCCTGCTGATCCTGATCAGGACAATGGAACAAAACTATTAAACTACTGTATTGCCATCTTTCCTTTGGACAAGTGAGCTCAAATTTTGAATTAATATGACCTTTTAAAGTGGGTAAAAATAGTGAGTTCAAAGATTCCTTTACGTAAAAGGGAAGCTTATAAAAAGGTGTTATGAAGGACATATTTTCAAACATTTTCTTTTATGGGAAATTCTACTATAATTATAATATTTGTCCTATGTATACCTAGGACTTCAATACGGAACTTAAGCAGGATTTTTTAAAAAGTTACATTATTTACGGAGTTACAATTAATTTAATTAATAACCACATTTTTTAAAAAAAATTTCTCTCTACTCTGATGTATTGAAATATGAATAAATACACTCCTAAAATATTTCAAAAATTCTAGTTCAGGCTCTGTTAACTCTATAAAGGCAAAATATAATTATAGAATCATTTTCCATAAAAGGAAAATGTTTTGAAAATATCATTTGTCACTACCAAAAAATTGTATTTAAATAATTTTAATTGTTTATATAACAATATTCTTAAAACAATTTTATATGTATATTCCGAATAAATTAAGACAAAATATCACAAAAAATATCATTCATTTATACGCTTTTGCAAAATTACGGTGTCGAACCTAGTCACCTTAAACCAGTGTTCCGCAACCCTTGGGTCGTCAATCAAATGGTATTAGGACGCCCAAGGAACATTAAACTATTTCCATTTTAGTCACAGTGGTGTATTTCTCTCGAGTTTGTGCGAATTTCCTTGGAATATATTTCATATGTTAAATCACTTTATATTCTTTTTTTGGTGGAACCGCTTAAATTTATATTTAAAAACACTTAAATTAAAATTATTAAACCAAAACAAAACCTGAAATAAAACAATCAACGTCCCATTTTGCCAACTCAGCTCAGTGGCCCGCAGTAAAATAATCAAATGTTAGCCGGTCCGAGACGATAAAAAGGTAGGGGAGCAAGCACTGTCTTAAACGAATTCGATTAATTTCTAAAATTTCCGCTTGGTTCGAATTGTCGTATTTAACTCCTGTTTTTATTAGACTCCTCATCATATTCCGATTTGTAGGAATCATTTTGTCACAGTCATAACGGATGTACATCATTCGAATAGATTGCAAAACTATCCAGCTTGTGGTGAAATCTTCAGAGTTGTGAATTCCAAATGCTGACGTCATGACCTCCACCACGATGGCTCATTAGCCCTTAAACCCATTCGAATTCAATTCTACATTTCGCTGGCCCGCCCAATTACAGCAATAACTTTTGTTGATCGGATAAATAATGCCTAATGACCCCTCAGGGACATCAAAGCCTAGTCAATAATTACATACACGATGCAACGGGAAAACTCCATTTACAACTGCTGATATCTGTCAATCAGGCGGTGCTCTGGACGAAAATTGCGGATCTTCCGGAATGAAGTGATGGGTGTGACCGCTTTATACTTCAAGGTATCTGGGCATCAGTCCAAGTTGACGTGTCTCTTTCATTTTCGCAACTGGATTCTTCAAGAGCTCATTTATCACGGAAAAAGAAATGACACTGGCATGGTTCGACCTCTGAGAGAGGTGACCCGTTAGGGTACTGATCGGTTTTTCAGAACGGAAGATGGATGGTGCTGGCCTGCAGTGGAGATCGCTGCGGAGCGGGCTCCTGTGCTCTATATCTCATTAAACGGACACCGCGGGAGGTTTGACAACCCGTGAGGGCCGAAATAATTTGGTGTCTTCTGAAAAACACCGAAGGAGTTAGTGACGATGACCTGGTGTGCCTGCCGAAATCGGATTAGACGTAATGAAATTTTGATATGTGATCTTTGTCGAGTTTCTCGACCTCTTTTGCTTTTGTACTGTTCAGTTTAGATTGCACTGAGGTGTCAAAAGTTCAGTTTGATTAACGTTACATTAGAGCAGGGGTGGCCAACCTTTTTGAGAAGAGTTTCAGTATTTCATAAAGAAATAAATAATTATGCGTGCCAATTCCAGCTTTTCCAACAAACAAACATGGAAAATAGAAAAATAACCTTAGTATGGGATTTTTATGCAAATAGCCCATTTTTTAATGCAAGTCTATGTAGTCGAAATTTAAAAGTAATATAATAAATAAAACGGAAGTACAAACTCAGGTTTTATTGTTAATAAACCTTTTACAAGTTCAGTCAATTATGTTAGGTATAAAATAAAACTGAGTAATTCGAATCATTTCATTCAAAATAATTATTAAATGCTCAGTATTGACTTGATATCGATTTTGAATTAATACTTTTTTTATCACGTCATCTATATTAAGATTGGCTTTTTACACATGTTAACTAAATTAGTTTATTATAAATGTATATTAGCTAGTTTTGTGTGAATAATACTGTAATTTTACATTGTTTAGAAGAAAACATTTATTCACAAACATATTTTGATCTAAATTTTGAGGTTTTTTATTTGAGACAACCCCATTTCAATATAAAATCGCAAAAAGTAGTTATTTAACTTTAAAAAAATTTTCGGTGAGTCTCTGTGTGCCGCAACTCCATCGTGTCCCACTGAGGCTCTTCGTGCCGGCCACACCTACATTCCATAGTATGTGATTTTTTAAAAAAAAAATAAAATGGTTGCTTAAAGTAAGTGATAGATAGCTCTTCCTATAGAAATTTGGGTTAAGATTCATTGATTGTGCTTTTTTGGGGCTCATTGTGTCATCCGTTTGTGAAAGTATTGCGTAATACTTTCTTTACTGGTTCCCGAATGAGAGATTAAAATTATAAAAAGGTAATCACAAACAAAAAAATAGGAGGGCAAACCAACGTTTAATTCGAGAAAATTCATCAAGATTGGAGAAAATGCATTTTTGTATGTTTTAAATATTAAAAAAAAGATATCTGACTACGTTCGGAACCGTGATTGGTACTTGCGTAGTATCACAACCGTATTGGCAACATTTTATGAGACGAGGTACATGATTGCCAATTCAACGCGAACGACACGTGTGAAAGCGGATTGTCAACTTGGACGTCAGCGTTGTTGCGATAGTACATAAGTACCCAGTAATTTTGAAAAATTGTATAAATGAATATCTTATTGATATTTAGAGTCACTTTATTTAGAATATGCTTATAAAATTGTTGGAAGTATATTACTGCAATAAAAAATTATTTCAATGCAATTTTGATGGCTAAAAATGAAGAGAAAATGGCATATTTTCAAAACTTAAATGGAAAATGCTTCAATAGTAATAATACTTGCGTATAAATAATCGAGACTTTTCTACAAAGTGTATGAACAAGATTCTTTTTAAAATTTACAATACTTTCAAATTTACTATTAATTGGAATAATAATCTGTTTTGTTTGTTAAAATGTCTCTACTCGGAGATATTAAAATTCGAATAAATCCACTTCTAAACTAAATATT
Organism: Trichonephila clavata; assembly: GCA_019973975.1. Classification (NCBI taxonomy): domain Eukaryota; kingdom Metazoa; phylum Arthropoda; class Arachnida; order Araneae; family Nephilidae; genus Trichonephila; species Trichonephila clavata. Next base: position 29,020 of record BMAO01000955.1, read on the forward strand.
TCAATAATTCTTATTCTCCAAACCACAAACTCTACTGAAAAAATACATAAAAATTTAAGTTTTTTATCAATAATTGTATTTAAAATAATTATGAAGTATAAATTTTTAGAAAAAAAATGCCAATAAAAGGTAAAAAATGTAAAGGACTTGTATTGCTTCTGACAGAGCTTCAAATAAGCTCAATTACTAATATAATAACATTTTAATTGTACAAATCCATTTACATATTTTTCAGCTATATTTTTTATAATAGTCATTTTGTTCTTTTAGAAGTACATTACTTCAATTTTATTTTTTTTAAAAAAAATTTCCATTTTTAATTATTTATTCCGAAATTGCTTTTTCAACAAGCTAAAAACTTTGTGAAGCATATATAGTAAAATTTCTGAAAAAGGGCTTAAAATTTAATTAATTTTTCTCAAGCTGAACAACTATTCCTATGAAATATCTCATGCGGAAAATATATTTTTAACGTATTATTAATCATTGGATGTTATGACTAATTAATTTTTCTGGTGAATAGCATTCAATGGATGCATATGCTTAAAAGTGTAGTTCTTGTTCAATGGAAGCAATATCAAACCATGCAAGAAGAATTTCTCAAAGAAAATATGACTTTCATATTCTTATGCAACAGTGGTATTAGTACTGGAACTCTTTTTAAAATAATCCCAGATTTTAATATAAATTCATTTTTTAATTAATCTAGTGTTTAAGTAAACTCTAGCTAAAATCTAGGAGGGGAAAAATAGTTTTGAATGAAGGAGTTTTGCAATACATAGTCCTAGATTAAATTTTATAATGAGTATACATGTGTCAAAACTTCATCTTCGATAAAAATGATAAAAGAAGAGCTATAAAAGTACCTGCTTGTATTTATAAGAAAATTATTTACAGTTTACAATGGATTCAAAACTAATTTTTCTGTTTACATCCTAAGTTCAGTGAAATCTTTTCACTTTTAAAAATAACGAAAGTCTCATTCTTAATTATTCTAAATTCGATTTTATATAACCATGAGATTATTTGAGGTCTAGATTTTTGGAAGTAATTGCAAGGGTGTTTTAAAATAATCTATTTAATATCGTGCTGATCAAATTTACTTAATATTCTTTTAAATACTTTTGCTTATATATGACTCTTGAATCTTGTAAGAGGGCTTGAAAGACTAAATACTTAGAGGTCTACTAATAGTTGATATGATAATACCTACATGAATTAATAATATCTCCTATACTTTTTGAAACGGAATATATTCACGTTTTTATTCCAAAACGTTGAACTTTGGTTTGCTTAAAATGTCAATATTTCACATAAAAAACGATCAATTAGTGTTGTGAGAACTTTTATGGTAATGAACAAAATTTCCTGAACATGTTTGAAGAATACTATGTACTTTTCTGATTCGCTGATTCCAAACACTCCAACGCAAGTTTATAAAAAATATAAATTTTAAAAACAAATTTCAAAGATAAAAGATAAAGAGGTTTCCATTAAGTTTTTATTTATTTATTTTTTGTCATTCAAAGCTGGGTATTTTAAAGGTTATAGAGAGAAATTCCCTAACACCGGTAGTAGAAACAAAACATGAATGTTTGAAAAGTCTCAAACAAAATAAAATACGCTTTTAATTCAAATGACAAATCAATACCATTGTCTTAAAAGGTGTCTATCTAATTTGCTTTCAGGGAAAGAGAATGACTTTTAAAAGTCAAGAGGGCCTTCTTACACAAAAGAAAACGAATTAATTATCTCGAATTTTAAGAGAAGTATCTTGTTAAAAAATCCTTTAAAAAACACGTGGATTAATTCAATTTTTTTTTTTTACTTTCAAACAAAAGCATTATGAATGTACAGAATTCAAAGTAGTGTTGTTAATTAATTAGTTAATCAAGCGCAACATTTGCAAAAATTTCAATTGCTCGTAAAATTGTATTTATATAACTGTTTTTATGTAATATTTCAAGTATTTTTTTAAGAACTCGCGAGAGAAAAGTATGAATGACATTTAAGACCTGATGAACTAAGTGTTAATAAAGTAAATTAATTATTTTTAAGAATTCTAGTCTCCCTTTAAACATTTTTTGTCTTTCCACTCGGCTTACTTCGTTGCAGTTAAATCTAATTAGAGATATTTAAAATGAAAAAGAAAAATAACTTTTTGGACTAAAAAAAACGTTAATTAATTTTAAAACAAAGATATGGTTCAGGTGAATTTTTAATACTGTTTCGCATAAGCAGATATTTTTATGTCTTTGCTTCTGCAATTAAAATTTCTTCCACTACTTGAAAAAGAAAGCGTTTTTCGATAAAAATTAATTTATACAACTGGGAACCACAATTGTATTAGGACCAATCAATATTTACTTATAAAAATATGCATTGTCATTGCAGCGCGTTTCATTTTTAAAACTAATTTTTCAGTTTAAAATTAAAAAAATAACAATAAATATATATCGACTGATGTGTAAACATCAGCATTAAATATGAATAATTTACAAAATACCAAATTCTTTTAGAGATATTTTATTATAAAACTTGTTCGATGAAAAAAGAAGTAATACAAATAATTTTAGATTTTGAATTGTGAAACCGTATATTTCACTTTAGAAAAGTTAGTGAAGTATTTTAATGAGTTTAAGGAACTAGTTGCTTAACTATTATGTGTTATTTTTCAGTTTGGAGATCTATTTGATATTTAGCACGCCTTCATATAATTTTTAATAAGACTTTATGCATATATAATTAAATTCATTGAAAAAAATACTGAAAATAAGGATCTTTATTATTTATGAAGAAAAATGTTAAATCCTTCTAGGTCGAATGAATTTTTTTGGGGGGTAGAGGGATTTCCAATCCAACGAAGTTTTTACATTTCCTTAAATTTTTATACGTAATATCCCAAACTTCAAAATGCAAGATTTATTTTTAGGTAAGGATTTTTAATGTTTGCTCTGTTTGTGATTATGCATATGGTAATCCGTTGAATAGTCCATGGTAGGGGGTCTTCAACCCGTAGCCCACGGGCCACAAATAGCCAGATGAAAGCATTTTAGCGGCTTCTCCTTTGAATTTGAGACAAATTTTTAAAAAAGTAAATTGCCTTGTCTGGTTTTTGTTGCAAGAAATGCCATTTTTTTCTGTTATTCTTGATATTTAAAATATTTCACTAATGTGTTTATCCGTTTGAGATAAAATTTCCTAAAAATGCAGAATTTTTTCAAAATTTCAACGCATTTTATAAATAATATTAAACATAAAACTTCTCACTATGCATACGATCTCAGAAACTTTCAAGATATAAAAGGGGAACTCTTATCTTTAACAGACATATAAAGCATTTTAATTCAATTTCCATTTAACTGTTTTGAAAGTGATATAAATATACAAATCTATAAACACCATCTTTTCCCTTAGAATTAAATATAGTCTTGTAAAACAAAATCTCACTGTTTGAATTCCTTCTATTAGTTCATTATAGACATATTCCCTATAGACATATATATATATATATATATATATATATTCATCTTTTTAAGAATCATTTCCTTTCATATTTTATATTAATTTTACTTTATTTTTCTGTTGTTTGCAAATGACACGTGGTTGGTTTTAGGTCTAACTTTTCAATATGGTTTTGATTAGCTATTATGTCGAAAAATTCTGCTGTGCCGGGAAAGGTTAGATCCGTAAAATATATTTAACCCTAATTTTGCTGGTCCTAATTCAGCAACAGCTTTAGAAATCATAATAGGTCTCCATTTTAGTCCATTGACTCCTCTGGTATCTTACATCTTAAAGTTATAACTCTGTTTCCTGCTATACATACGTTTATTTAATTCTTGTACAATATACTTTTCAATCATTTTTTATAGTTATGTTTCTTGAAATCTGGTTTTTGTATCTTCTAGCTTTGTTAGAGGTTTAATTTAGTATTATCATTTTATTATACTGTGTATTTTTTTCATCTTATGATATATATATATATATATATATATATATATACTAGCTGTTACCCGCCCGCTTCGCTGGGTATTTCATGATGTTTTATAAATTTTTACTGCTTATATATATATGTATAAATTATTGATATCTAAGTCCTAGCATTAAGAATTCGATTGAATTGAAAAATATACTTATACCTGTAACTGTCACCTGTTGATAAAAAAAAAAGGGCAGAACTCATCTAATTTGTATTTTCTAAAAATCTCTAAAATTGAAGCATAGAATGATGTTTGCTCTTTCGTAACTCAAAAACCAAGTGGATTCCCGCAAAACCAATTTTCGGTGGATCTCTACTCCGTAAATTGAACATGCAAGCCAAATTTCAAGTCTAAATCTAACAGAAAAAAGCAAAAGTTTTATTATAAATATCCCCGTAATCCCGTTGTGAGCCGTTTTCCAAAATTACTGCTCTTAGCGGATTTCAATTCAACAAAAGAAAAATGCTAACCAAATTTCATTATTATAGTCCTTGTAGCTCGAAAAAAGTAATTTTTTTGTCAATACGTCCCAGTAACGCCCTGCAACCCCACAGAACTTGATTTGCTTAAAATTTATTTTTAGTGGATCCCTATTCAACAAAAGAAACATGCTTAACAAATTTCAAGTATATGGGTCTAACAATTAAAAACAGGAATTTTTTTCTGTAACTCCTCTTGACCCCTAGCAAACATCCCTGGGGGTCAATTTTCGTTTTACTCTTTGTTAGAGGAACTCAATTCCATGAAAGGAACATGCCTACCAATTTTCAAGCAGGATGATCAAATAGTTTAAAAATGGAAATATTTATCGATTACGCCTCTTAATCTCCCAAAATTAAACTTGATAGTTGATATTCGCGAAACCCATTTTGTAGCGGTTCTCTACTTTACGAAAGGAATCTGCTTATCAAATTTCAAGACTGTACGTCTGATTGTTTAAAAATGGGGATAGTTATCTATAACGCCACTGGAGCCCCGCAACGCCACTTCTGGGTCTGTTTTCACAAAACCCATTTTGTAGGGGAATTGCACTCTATGAAAGGAATCTGCTTAGTAAAATTTGAAGACTGTGCGTCCAATTAATTAAAAATGCAAAACAATTATCAATAACGCCCCTTGAACCCCCGCAACACCACCTAGGGGTCGATTTTCACAAAACACATTTTGCAGTGTATTTCTATCCTATGAGAGGAATCTGCTAACCAAATTTCAAGACTGTTAGTCTAATTGTTTGAAAAAAGAAATAATTATTTATATCTGCCCTTAAACACCCCTTGGGGGTCAATTTTCTCCAAACCCGTTTTGTAGCGGATATTTACTCCATGAAAGAAACATTCCTACCAATTTTCAAGCAGGTAGGTCAAATAGTTTAAAAACGAAAATATTTATCTCTTACGCCACTTATTCCCCTGCAACGCCACTTAGAGGTCTGTTTTCACAAAACCTTCTTATAGCTGATCTCTACTCTATGAAAGAAATATATTTTTAAATATAAAGACTGTGCGTCTAATAGTTTAAAAATGGAAATAATTATCTATAACGCCCCTTAAGTCCCCTCAACGCCACTTGGGGGCAATTTTCACGAAACCCATTTTTAGCGTATCTCTACCCTATGAGAGGAATCTGCTTACTAAGTTTCAAGACTGTACGTCTAATAACTTAAAAATAGGAATTTATAACGCCCCTTAAACCCCCGCCCCCGCAACACCCCTTGGGGGTCAATTTTCTCAAAACCCATTTTGTAGCGGATATTTACTCCTGGAAAGAAACTTACCTACCAATTTTCAAGCAGGTAGGTGAAGTAGTTTAAAAACGGATATATTTATCTATTACGCCCCTTAATCCCCCGCAACGCCACTTAGAAATCTGTTTTCACAAAACCCGTTTTGTAACTGATCATTATTCTACGAAAGGAATCTATATATCAAATTTAAAGACAGTGCGTCAAATAGTTTAAAAATAGAAATAATTATCTATAACGCCCCCTAAGCCCCTGCAACGCCCTTTGGGGGTCGTTTTTTAGCAAACTCATTTTGTAGCGGATCTCTACTCTCTGAAAGGAATCCGCTTACCCAATTTCAAGATTGTACATCAAGTAGTTTAAACATGGAAACAATTATTATTAAAGCCCTTAACCCCCGTAACGCCCCTTGCGTTTCGAATTTCGGAAAATCCTTTCTTAGCTGATGTCTACTTTATCAAAGGAACATGTCTACCAAATTTCAAGTCTGTAGGTTGAATAGTTCCAGAGATTTCATGATTAGTCAGTCAGTCAGTCAGTGAGTGAGTCGCTTTTCTCCTTCATATATATAGATATATATATATATATACTTCATGTTTGGTCTTAATAAAAAGGAAATTGTATTGTTGGTTGAAATCTTAAATAGTGAGTGCTATAAGGTGTGTCATGCAGTTCACATCATTAAAGACATTAATAATTTTTTAGTTAATAAATTCAATATAAATATTGATAAATTTAATAAACCTACTACACAGAATACTGCACTTTATTATTCCTGAATAATATATTTGATAAAGTTAATTTTTCTAGTGTAATTAATAGACATTTGTCACTTTTTCTGTTAGGAATGTAATTGTTAAAAAAGCTTTTAAATATAATAAAACGATGGGCAGATTTATCTTTAATTACAATAATAGCTCACCTTCTCTTGACATAGATGACTGTAAATGAAAGACCTATCATGAATTTATTGATAGCTATCACAAACATGTAGTAACAGGCAATTTAAATATAATCAAGGACAGAATTTTAAAAGATATCATGAGTAAAGGCACTAGTTTTAGATTAACAATTTCTAACAACAATAATACTGTTAAAAATCAAATTAAAAGATATATAAATAATTTTATTACTAAATCTGCATTTAAATATGGTTTGCCTTTAGAGGCATTTGATGAATTTAAGTACAATATTTTAAAAGACCTGATGAAATTTAACTATCGTTTTAAATCAGTACTTACTTATAAAGATGTAAAACAGAAAATTTATGATTTACAAAAGAATTTTATCATTGTTTACGTAGATAAAGTGCCTGGTAATTATGCTATAATATGTAAGTATTTTTATAATACTATGATTAATGAACACTTTTTAAACAATAAATCTTTCAATAGATTGGAATTGTCAGATAAAGAAATTACTAATCGAATTACTGCTATATATAGAAAAATGGGTGTTTCCATTTATAAGATTAAGTTTCCACATATATTTTTAACACCTAAATTTCATAAAAATCCTGTTAAATTTAGAACAGTAACAAATGGTCTTAAAACTTATATCACTGCTGCAGGTAAAATGATGCATAATTCAAGACATACAAGAATTCATCAATAAGCAATGTAATAAAGCTATAATTATAAAAATAAAAAAGAAATTATAGATTTTTTTAAAAATAAAAATATTTATTCAGTTTATAGTTATGACTTCGAAGATCTTTTTAATTCCAGTAATATCAATGATAAAGTTAGGGTAATTTTAGATAATCATAGAAATTATAACTTTAATAATAATTTACAAAAATTTAGAACTCTAATAAATTGAGTCTTAAAAGAAAACTACATTAATTTTAATGGTTCTTTGTACAAACAAACCAAAGGTTTGCCTCAAGGTGGCCCTGCGAGCAATAGTTTGGCTAATTTATATTTACACTTTTACGAAAATAATTATATAATTAATAATGATTATTACATATTTAGATACATAGATGACCTAATAATTTTTGGTAAAAATAATAATTTTAACCCCAATATTAATTTTTAACCGGAATATTTAAAGCTAATTAAAATTAATAGTAATCCAGTTAAAACTAATTACTTGGATGTATTATTGTGTATTAAGGACTATAAATTACATAGCAATATTTGTGATAAAAGAGATGATTTTAATTTTAACATTCTTAAAGTGCCTTACTGGAATTCAAACATTTCTTTATCAATTTATAGAAATATTATTTTCAATTATATTTATCGTAACAAAGTATTAGTTAGTGATAAATTTAATATATATTTAAATATTAATAACTTTATTAAACATTGTATGGAACACAGTTATCCTCCTAAATTTATAAAAAGTTACCTAACAGTTAAATAAAAAAAGTTATTAGTTGTACAGTTTATAGATAGATGGCGCCTCTAGCTAAGTAAATTAATGTTATATTTTCTTAAAAATTTATTGTATATGTCTGGGTGTTACTTTTATTTTCTATAAATTTTGAAATAAAATATATAGTTTTTAAATGTGTATATATAGTATTAATGCTACTTTATCAAAACTTAATAATTATTTGCAATACTGTTATTGTCCATAGCCGGCGAATATTATTCACGTGGTAAGTCTTCTAATAGTTTAACTTTGATTTTAAATATTTTAGTAATTATTACAGGCTATAATATTATCGTTTTACGTTAATAGATTATGATTTTATCTATAATGATAGTTAAACTTCTCTAGAAATTTATTGCTTTCCCTATGGCCCAGGATATTGGCAAATTCAGGTGAAGGTTGGCTGGCCAAAAAACATTGTTTAAACCTGCATTCCTAGTTCCTAAGCCTAGGAGTTTGCTTTAGTATTTCTGTGGCTAAATCTATTCTATCATGACTATAGTTATCTTAGGTATGTAACAGTTTTTTGTATATTTTTGTAATATATATGTGTGTGTGTGTGTTGTTCAAATTTTCAATCGTTAATAAAATACTTTCAATTCATCCATTCAAGTTCCAATACATTTTCTTAAACTTGTAGTGGATGACACTTGATGTCAATACAGTGTTTTCACACACAAATATTAATTAATTCATTAAATTTAAAAATTAATAAATAGTAACAACAAAAATAATAGTTGAACTCAATATATAGAAAGGAAATTCGTTCGCGTTTAAACACTGTAGCGCAATGGATAGCGCGTTGGGCTTCTAACCTAAAGGTTGTGGTTTCGAATCCCACCTGGGATATCCTATTTTCTTATAGAATGTAGTTTTTTTTTACTATACTATTTTTTTTGAATAATTAAACTTAATTAATGAATAAATAGTAACAAAAAATAGTCCAACACTCTATATAGAAAGGAAAATCGTTTTCTGCTTTGTCACTTAATATTGTGATCTGTCATATGTATATGCATATTCATATTAATTGTAACTATTTAATAAAAAGTAACTAAAATAAAAAATTTCTTTTCTGACCTAAAAAAGAACCGACTTCACTTTTTTTTCAGTATTACTTGCTTTATATAAATTTTCTGACTACATATCTTTTTGACAGCCATGTGACCCGCGGATTGCTATGAATTTCTCAATGTGTCTAGCGGATCCGTGTAAGTTTATTGATTTAGCCTTTGTGGGTGAAAGTTTGAAGAGAGAGTCTATGGTTTCCCTTCAATTAACACAAGCTTTAAATATGAAAATAAAATACTGTTTGTGATATTATGCTTATCAATTCTTGGCCCTAAGAACATAAAAAACCAGTGTGAAGTAATTTGTTAAAGATTATTTTAATGATTACATTGTTATAATTTTTCGGTTATAAACATCAAAAAAATGCTTTGAACAGTTTTGTAATAATAAGTTCAGATATGAATCTGCGTGGAAAAAATTTTCATTATACTATTTTGACACGCAACAATAACTAAAGAAAGAGAAATTACTGAAAATATAAAATAACTATGTTTTTCATTTTCTTTTATCGTCGCGTGACGTGCGACACCGAGAGTTAGAAACATTTTGTTCAGTAAAAATAAGAATGACATAAATTTACAACTTTAGACTATTTTATGTATATTGTGTCGTTTTTTTATTGTGGTTAATTCATTATTTGTTTTTGCAGCTTTCGTATATAGATCCTAAATTCAATATTTGTTTTATTTTTTATTTTAGTAAGACATGTAATGAAATACAGAAGAATACGTTTAACCCGAAAACGCTTAAAACAAAATATCGGTTAACACGAAATAATACTAAGGTCTGGACAAACTATTGTGTATTTTACTGCATTTTTTCAAATTCCAAATATATTAGTTCTCTCTCTCTCTCTGTCTCTCTCTATATATTTATATGTATCTTGTTCAAATTTTCAATCGGTAATAAAATACTTTCTTTATACATCCATTCAAATTCAGATACATTTTTTAAAACTTATAGAGGATGACACTTGATTTTAATATAGTTTTTTTTCCCAAATATTTATTCATTATTTAACATTATTTTTTAATTTTAAATTTATTCTGCGTTATTTCTGGCGAAGATAGGCTTATCTAAAACATATGGCACCAGCTTTAAAAAATATATATTGCTTGTTTTTCTTAACATGAAACGGAAACCGCTTAATACGAAAAGATTTCTCTTCTGAGAATGAACAAAATACGAAAAATACCAGTTACTTCATGAAATGTTTGAGAAAGTTTCTGTATTATTGGTCTATCCTACTGTATCCTCGGAAGAATTCGTTGCAGTAGATGATAATGTGTATGCAGGCCTAATTTAAAAAATAGACATTTCGGAGTTTGTTCAAAACTCAAAAAGTACAATGGAGGCAGCTTCCGAAGAGGAAATTGAAATGAATAATGCAGCTCCTGTTCCTACGTCATCCGAAATGAGTTGCATCATGAAAAGAAAGCCCTGTTATTTAGATGCACATTCGAATGATGAAATGAATAACAAAACGGACGACATCGAACAATGTGTTCATAATTTGGTGCTAAAAATGACAATGAAAAGTTAAGTATCAGATTATTTTCCCAAAACTCATTCAATATTTTGTTTTTCAAAAAAATTAGAAACTTTTGTGTATTAAATTTCGATAAGTTGTTAAGAATGTTATTGTTTCATTATTTTTATATCAAATATATGCATACATAAACTTATCTATGTAATTATAATGTACGCTAATAAATTTAATTTTGTTGAATATATGTTTTTTTTTTGCAATATCTTTTAACACGGAAAAAATGTCAGCCCCCTCATTTTTGTATAAAACGATTTTCACGGTGTTATTTTTGTTTAAATTAAAATAATATATATATTATAATTCTACAGTTTTTAATTCTTCTCACCAAAAAAGCATTAGAAAGGTTGAATTTTGATATATATATATATATATATATATATATATATAACAGTGTTACCCTTTATTAAAGAGTCACCACTTAGCATAGATGTAAGCCTACTGATTATAGCTTCCCCTTTTTTTTTCAATTCTTAAATCGGAAATTTCCTATTAGAAACAGTCTTTACAATCATCGTAGAAATATATACTGGGGAATATAAATTAATCAAAAAGGTAAAATTTATTTCATTTATATAAACAAACTACCGAATGAGCTTGGGAAAAGTTTGAAGTACGCTTATTTCTTAGTTTGAACAATGGCACGGGTACTGCGATATGATTGTTACTTAAGAGATAAATTTTCTTGTATCTCTTCATGAACTGAACAATAAGTATATATATTAGCTAACCTTCAATTATATTTGCAAATCTTCTTTAAAAGTTTATAGATAAAATTAAATTAAAAAGATTAAAAATTTATAGAATCTGTACTGACGATGCTAAGTATCTACAAACGATTCTACCACTCTAATAAAAATGACAAATTTATTTACAACTAGCTATTCACACCTTATTCATTACTAAACATTTCGCACACCTCCCATATCACGTCACTAACTCTACTCTAACTTTCTCTCTAATGCCCCTCTCTCTCTTTGCCATGTCATACACACAACTGCCCACTTCCGGAGATACACTTACGCAACACCGTTGTTGAAACAGCGCCAACTGTAACCTCAGATAATATAAACGGATCAGCTAAGATTAATACGTTTTATATAGAAACATAAACATGGGAAAACAATTCAAAAATAAACGTGTAGAAGTTATTCTTGTTTTTAATAGCACCAAAAAAAAAAGATTTCTGTACAAAAATTTAGAGTCAATTTACCTCATACAAATTTATTTTACTTTAACACATTTGAAATAATAATTGTAATGATGGAATACATAAATATCTGCAATTATTTTCATCATAAATGACTAGAAGAATATTCTCATGTCAGTAACGATGTGGATAATCTTTAGTATCCAACTTATTTTTACCACTTATTTTTACTAAATCAACAAAAAAGCTGTACACCGCAATCTTTTAAAATATTTCTTTTAATTCTCTTAAAGATTAAAAATTTGATTTCCTCTCTTTCAATGAAATTTTTATTAGTCTCATTTAAATACATTTTTAATAAAGCGAAAAAGAGCAGTTAGAAACTTTACAGAGACAAAAATCAATTGTCTTCCCTGAGATCTTTAAAATTTCATGTTCTTTAATATTTTATACAATTATTAAACTGTGTTCAAATCCTCAAAATTCTCTAGCCTCTAATTCAGAAAGAAAACCAATTCATCTACGTTCATTATTACTTAATCAGCTTAGGAATAATTGAATTCAAAGAATTCTTCTATTGAATTCAAAATGAGAGGCAATGATTAAGAGTAAAGTCTGAATTCATATTTTGTCAATGAAGCTATTGTACTCTTATTTAAATTAGACTTGTCATTATAATTTAACGGTGGAAGTGGAAAGGCTTTCATTGTGAAGTTCAGGGAAAATCGATTCTATCCAGATGAAAGTTTGTTGAATTTCCTGGAGATCTTTTCTAAATTATGATAACGGATTCAATAGATTTCATCATATTAATCTGTAACTTTGGGTTGTTTTTTTAAAAATTTATTTGACTTATTATTTGATATAATTTATAAAAAACATAATATAAATATTTTAGCAAAAGCAGTTCAGAAGAAATTTTTGATAAATAACGCGCAATAAAATGTATTTAAAAAACATTCTTTGCAAAAAATTTTTGTAACTTAAAATAGCTTTGTATATATAATGTATGTGTGCATATACACTGCTGGCACGCAACTAACATGAAATTTACAACATGCATTAGCGGAGGTGAGGTATGCAAATTATTAGAATTTCAGCATAGACACACATCAAGCACGCCTGTGGCGCCACCTCAAAGCGCTATTTAAGGCTTGGAGGTATCGACGATTTCAAGTTCGGCAATTTTGTTTTTCTTGTGGTTTTTTTCAAAAAACGATCAGTTATGTCTCGTAGAAAACAGAGATCAGCTTTTGATCAAGTATCCGAGTTCGACAAAGGAAGGATAGTGGCCTACCAAGATTGTGGATTACCTTTCAGGGAAATCGGTAGTCGCGCGTGTTGGACGAAACCAAGCAACTGTAATGCAGATATGTGACCGTTGGATATAGGAGGGTACGAGGGACCAACGTGGTCGATCGCATCCACCTCAGTGCACCACTTCAAGTAAAGACAGGCAAATTATGCGCATGGCAGTGACGGATCGCTCAGTCAATTTTACGAACCATAGCACAGCACATTGAGTCTGTAACGCATCATCCAGTGTCTGCGCGTACCATTCGACGCCGTTTACAGCAGAGTGGTCTGTCCGCAAGACATCCATTGCTTGGTCTACCCTTGACACGGCAGCACAGACGTCTCCGCCGCCAATGGTGCGATGAAAGAAGGATGTGGGCGGCAAAATGGAATGAAGTTTTCTTTCCTGACGAGTCACGCATTTGTCTGAAACACCACGGTGGTCGGATTCGAGTCTGGAGACACCGTAGAGAGAGGATGCTGAACAGCTGCGTTATGCACCGCCACACTGGTCCTGCACCGGGTATTATGGCATGGGGTATTATGGTATTGGATATCAATCTCGCACTCCTCTAGTACGCATTGCAGGTACTTTAAACAGCCAGCGCTACATCTCCGAGGTGTTGGAGCCAGTTGTCCTTCCTTACCTTCAGGGATTGGCCACAGCCATATTTCAACAGGATAATGCGCGACCATACGTAGCACGTATTGTCCAAAGGTTCTTCGTCAACCACCAGATTGAATTGCTTCCCTGGCCGGCTCGCTCTTCGGATCTTTCGCTGATAGAAAACATGTGGTCCATGGTTGCTCAATGATTGACCCAGATTACACCCCCAGTTGCCACACCAGATCAACTTTGGCAACGTGTGGAAGCTGCTTGGTCTGCTGTACCCCAAGAACACATCCAAAGTCTCTTTGAATCAGTGCCTAGGCATGTGGCAGCGGTGATCTCCAACAATGGCGGCTATTCTGGCTACTGATTCTGGCAGGAACCACACTTCACCGAAGTCTATAAATTGAATCCTTTGATACTTGGTCAATATGTTATCTACAAAATAAATTTTGTTGTGCTATCTCTTGTCTTTCTTGGTGTTGCATTTACGGTGGCCAGCAGTGTATATGAAGGAAAATAGCGACTCACTCACTCCCTCATACCTATATCTCCAGAGCTATCAGACCTATAGACTTGAAATTTGGTAAGTTGTTCCTTTTTCTGAAGACAGATCCGCTAAGAAATGGTTTCTCATGGAAATAGACAGTTAAAAAGAGTACGGGATGGAGATTTAATTGATAAAAAATATCCTTTTTTTAAAACTATTACATTTAGACTTGAAATTTGGCAAATATATTTATTTTCTTATGTAGAGATATACTAAAATTGTTTTGTAGAAATTATTTTTGGGGAAAGATGTTGCGGGGGTGTAAAAGATAATTTTACTTTTGTTTTAGGAATGCTGGCCCTATGAAAATCAAGGGGTGAGAGTTAGAGGAATATTTTTCAATGTAACTGAATGCTTAATGATAGGATTTGTTTTCATTGCTTTATTTTTAGTATATATTCACATAACACCACAGCATACCAAGCGAAGCAGGTGCGTAGTATATGCATACACGCAGGGTGATCCTAGTATAATGCATTTATAAAGGGTGATTTTCTACCAGACCTACAGCTTGCAGAGTGCGTAGGGGATGCAGAGATGACTCGGAATCACATAGGAATGCAAAGTCGCAAATGTAATAGTTGCGAGCTAGGGTGCCAAGATGCAGAGAAAAAGAAGAGAAACACATTAATGGGCAGAAAATTTTTTATTGAAAGGTTGTTCTTCAACAGGTGGCTCGCATTTCCGACAAAAAGCCATCTGGAAGGTCTGACAGGAATCCCTTACATTCTGGAAGATTCCTGGAATATCACGTATCCTCTCGGCAGCTACAGATATTCGAGCGAGGAAGGCTTCACTGAAGGAATGGACGTTTCGTACACGAAACTCTTGATGTGACCCCAGAAAAAGTCCATGCACTTTCGAGCACCAGTTGCAGTACAACATTCAGTAAAATGTTTTCTCACTAACGAGTTGTTGTGTTTGTTCTTTTTCTCTGCACCATAGCTCTCAACAATAGCATCTGTGGCCCTGCCTGCCTATGTGATTCCAAATCGTCTCTGTACCTTGTATATACCCTGAAAGTGTGTCGATCTGGTACCGAATCACCATGTGTGTGTATGTATATAATATATATATATATACATATATATATACATGTAGGATATCCCATGGAACTTTTTCTTTTTGTAAAAGTTAGATCAAATCAATTTGCAGTGGACGGCAATGTTAGTCAAAACAGCATTCCACAGCAACGTCATCTAGAGTGCTTATTAAAACGCTGACGCGATTTGTTTTCATCAGAGGCCCATTAACACTCGACAACGAAACAGCGTCTTAGCGCGTCCACGCTTGTTTCGCCGACATTAGGCGGTAAGTCACCAGCATATCCCATAATGAGTTTTATTTAATCTCTAATGCCCTCCCAGAAGGGACCATCTATCCTTCCTATATTTTTAAATATCTGCATTTTCTAATTTCTATTTTGTAAATATTCCCCCTGTAAATACTTTTCTATAACTCTTAATAAATTATTTAGTTTCTTTAAACTATGTTGTCTGTTCTATTGTATTTTTCAAAGTTAACTCATACATCGTAAAACACCCTAGACACCCCGCCAAATAAAAATCCCGCTATCTGAAGAATCTAACTTTTTTGGAAGATTTCGGTTGGTTTCCCGCATACATAATATGATCTGTGGGAGAAAAAAAATTGAAAGTTTCAGAAATTATCCGAACTTATTTGTATTAAAATGTTTATCAATTGCACAAGTATTGTCTTTTTTTTATTTATTTTTCTGAAGCGAAAATTTTCTTTATTTCATGAAACAACTCTGTAGTTCCTGTCTAGATCAGAAAAGATTATGAAGGGCTATGTCTGAAGTACTTTTGTCTAATTAAAGTCCCAATCGACTGGTTAATGATACGGGACTCTAGATTTTGAAATCTAACAAGATGATATGGAAATTGGAATCTCTGTTTCTTCATACGTTTGTAATACACCCTGCAAGTACTTTAATTTTGCGAAATCTGATTTTTTTTCGAAGTGATTATATGTAATCTATTTTATCTCTTTTGAAAATCTTGGATGAGTTTTCATTTTTTTTACCATGTTTTTATTAACTCGTTTTCTTGTATGTCTGCCCGGGTGGAATTTTGTAATTGATTTTAAACTAGCTTCCCGATGAGCTAGAGACTTGAAATTTGGACCATAGCTCAGAAGTGGATAACAATGCATGAAAATGTGGATAAAACATGGTGCATTATTTTTTTTATTTATAAGTTATTTAACTTGAGCTTAACTTTATTTCTTACTAACCCAGTAATTTGTTAACTCTGTTTCAATATTTAACTATAGCAATTCCAAACTTTTAAAATCATTAATTTTGAGATTCTAGTGCAAGTTTTGAAACGTATTCTTAACTTTAAATCACAAGGGAAAATTTTTGAATAACTGATTTAGTTTCTTATTCAAGACACTATCTTAAAAGAATATTTATAATAAAAGCAGAACCAACATAATATACATCATCTAAGTAATAAATTTATTCGAATGCTTCCTTGTGCAATACTTTGTCACTTTTATTATAATATTTAAAAATACAAAAAAAAAAAAAATGAGTGGAAAAAAATCTACACGTTCTATAATTCCTGGAATGGGGTTTCCTTCTAGCCAAATGCCTGCAAGAGCATTTGTAACGGAATTTTCCTTTTATGAATGTTTTTATTGGATTATTTTTGGCGTTTTCTATCCAGTACTCAAGCTCTCTTCAAGAATTGAGTAAAATACCTCCCATAGTATTTGAATTCCCCTAAGATGACAGAATTAACATCTAAACGCTACCATCTTGCATCCCTAAAATACCAAGGGGAGAGAAAGAGGAGAGCCCCTACAGAGCCTCCTTCTACATCACAGGTATTTAGAGGAACCCTTTAGATGGTTTCGGAACTCATTGGATGTTGGGGGCTACGCGGCAAGCAGCGGTTGGTGTCGATTGACATGGAAACCAAGAAGGCGGTAACAAATCGTCAAGAAAATATTTGTAAAAAACGGTTTTAAAATATATTTCAAATAAAGAATATATTAATAGATCACAAATAACCAATATCAATAGAATGTAATAAAAATTATAAAAAAATATATATTATGTAATAAATTATTTTTACCAAAGAGTATAATTTTATGGTAATTATGAAATAATCTTCAAAATTTGGTACTAGTTAGATATCATGGGTCTACACGCCAAGTTGTTGTTTATGTTCGCCAAATGGGCAATAACATTACAATGTGGTTAACTTGATATTTTTATCCTCTGGCAATGGGGTTGCCACGGGGATAACAAATATTAAAATTAATTTTTTGTGTGGTTTTTTTCCCGTCGTAACCCTATTAATCGATTATAATTGGTTTTCTTTAAAAATTTAACCATTTTCAAATGCATTGGTTCCTAAGGCCATCTGCTTCAGTCTCTTTTGTATTATGTGCCATTTCCGAATATGGATATTTCTAATACCATTGGTGAATACCAGGATATTTAAAAAAATGAGTGCTGTGCTTTTAATTATTGCTATAAATCGTATATTTTCATTTAATTTACTTTTTAAAAAGGCTTTTTTGAACGTTCCTTGTTTGATGAAATTCATTGAAGGAACTTGCGGTTTTTCGAATATTGCAAGTTTTCGGCACTTTAATTGATATTCATTATTATATATTACATGATTATTTTATTTATATAATATAAAAATACAATTATGATATAAATATTATATGATTATTAAATATAATAATTTTTTATAAATATTATTACATATTATGCTATTTATAATTATTGTTGCGTTAAATATTTGTAATTATTATGTTTTTTATTTATTTATAACACTGTTATATGGGAATATTCTTATATATAATTTTTTATATATTACAATATATTTATTATTCTTTTTTAAATTTACTATTAAATTACATTATATGATTATCAATGCATATAATAATTATTACTCTATCATATATGATTATATATAATAATTACTGTAAAATTATAATATACGATTAATATATACTGCATAATATTACTATTAGTCATTTTTTAAAAAATATATTGCTGTTCATTATTGATTGATATCCATTATTCTTAAGCTCCTCTTATTTTCTTCATTTTAAATATATTTCAATGTATTTCAAAACAGTTCTTAAAAATTATTTTCTGACAATTTGTTACCACTAAGCCGCCATTATGGATTCCGTTCCAGCGACAACAAGAGCTGCTTGGCGCCTAGACAAATGATATCAAACTAGTTCCAGTAAAATAAAGTAAAAAGGTTCAATTTACAGCAATAATTAAAAGAACAACAGTCATTCTTTAAAAAATATTTTTGTACTCGCCAATAATATTAAATACCCAAATTTGAAAATAGCACAAAATACAACAGAAGACTGAAATATTAGCTTGAAGAACAAATGCAATAAAAATTGTTAAATTTTTAAGAAAATTGAATTAAAATCGTCTTAAATTAATAGGGTTACCGTGGAAAAATAACCAATAAAAATTAACTCTAAAAGCGTTATCCTCATGGCAATCGCATTAACACAGGATAAAAATATCAAGGTAACTATATTGTAATGTATTAGCGAACTAAATAACCTGGCGCACGTGTGCTATTATTGATAATGATTATCAGATGCTATTATTGGCACGGAATTTAACATAAGTCGAAATAAAAATCAACATAGGTGGACGGTGTCATATAAACAAAACTTTCCGATAATAAAATGGACAATGCTAAGCAAATCTGCGTTTCTAACATTTCAACAAATGATAAATTGAATCTCGAAATAGGATCATTCATACGTTACTGAAACTCAACAAAATGCCCACCAGAATTTAGTATCAATCTATAAATGAATTGGGACTAAAATCACCGATATCCAAAAGACTATTCATTTAACAAAAACACCAATAACATATACACTATAATGATTACCCATATCTGAAAGAAAAATTGTAGACTTCCAAGTATCTAAATGATTGATTGACGTTACATGTTTAACAATGCTCCTGATTTTTTCTTAGTCAAGTGGTTGCAGTTAAGAAAAAAAGACAGTACCCCTAGAGTTTTAACGGATTATAGACAACTTCATAAAATGAAAGGAAAAGTTAACTATACCTTACCCTCTAACAGTTGATCTGCTTGGTGACCTTCTAGATGGCAATACTTTCAGCTCAATAGGTATACGCCCTGCTTTTTTCTATTTAGAAGTAGGAACAAATAACAAACGATGCAAGTTTGGCAAATACCCAAAGTAGTATAAAATACTTTTACTTTTTCAAGTTAATGAAACTTTAAAGTTTAAAATTTGAAGGAGTTAAGATTTTTAATAAGTTATAAAAATATTGTTAAGAGAGATGCTGAAAATACAAAAAGAAAGATTCACACAAGATCGGAATGGTGGGCGGGGCTTTACTAATCCAATCCGGATGCAACAAGAAAATTCGAGTTAGAAATTTGGAATATTGATAAAAGGAAAATGCATGAGAATGGTTTTGATTTGAAACAGCCACTAAGCTTACTTTTGCTAGGTAAGAACTTTGAGAATAAATTAGACAAACATATATAAAATTTATAAATTAAGGTATTTATTTACTATAGTCTGAAGGCCGAATCATTTAGAAAACTGCGAGGCATAACAAAATTTGCGTCTGGAATATATTTTTTCCAATACCCGATCTTATTAAAAAAAATCCAATCATTAACCTCAAATAAATGGTATTTTGCTCCTTGTTCTGAGATCCGAGTTTCTAATGAACCAGCAAGTGTTTTGTCTTGAAATAATTTTAGGGGTAATACTCTGAGTCGGGTGATTTCTGTGCAATCCCAAGGAGGCCTAGATCCAGTGGCGTAACGTACGCCCACCTCCCTATCGCTGGAGGAAGGGGTCAGGATTCTAGGGGGCCCAAAGCCTGACTGACACCAAGTACATATTTAACAAATTAAAAAGTAATTAAAAGTGAAATCTGACTTTGCCGGAAGAGGCCACCCTAATATTCCCCGTTACACTACTACCAAGATCCAAACTAGATATATATAGAACCTCACTTAGAAATTAGGAAATATATTCCACACATGGAGGGATTTGTTTAAAAATGGGAAATTAATTTATATTGATATAATTTATTCTTGCCACATATATTATTTTTTAAAAGCATTAAACAATGTTAATTACAAAAATCAGTACTTGTCTCCGGGAATATAAACGTTACTGGTGTTGTCAAGTCACGGGTTCGAGTCCTGATGACACTGAAGTGAGTGAGTGAATATTAACTCTTCAGCTACACGAGAGCTTTTGGTGAAGGGCCTCGTCGTTTTGAACCACGGTCAAGTGACGGGGACGACACCTGAGCTGGCACCCCTCTCTCCTAACAACCACACCACACTAATGAGAGGACGTTTAAGCTCTCGACAAACTTAACGTGCATCGCTCCCCTATACAGCGGGTCTTCGGTGGTACTGGGCTCGAACTCATGACATGCCTGCCATGAGATGCCACTGAAGATCCGCAGTGTAAAAGCACTGATTCCCGTTTAATCTGTGGAGGTTCAAAGTCCACACGCTGGTGTGGGGTGAAAGTTAATAGTGAGAGGTAACAGCTCACAGGTGTGCCCTTGTCACTTGACTGATGCTCAAAAGGACGAGGTTCGTCGTGAATAGAACTCGTGTTGAATTCGAGAGCAACGTTAATAAACACGCATTCACTCATCCTGGGATATAAAAACGACAAAATTGGGTTTTTTTAACACCAAAAGATTATCAGAGAAAATGTTACTTGAATGAAACTAAAGAAAATATATTATTGAAAAACTCTGATGCTAAATATTCCAGTATTCTATCTTTTTTTACTAAAATAACCGAGTTCGCACAATGTTCTCAACACAAATATACTTGGGAATGTTTTCTATTTTTTTTAAACGTCCTGTAATTTTAGGCACAATGCATTTAAACTTAAGACAATGCTGATCATAGGAAGAAAGCTCCTTTTCTAAAAATAAAATTTATTAGTTTTGTATTTAGGTCAAAATTAATGTAGATTTCTTTCTGATTCCTAAAATTAAAAAGTAAAAAAAATTATCTTTAATTTTGAAGATTCCTTGAATGGGGATGAATTAGTTTCCGAACAATTATTTTAAAACCCATTTAATAGTATCTTTATATGTCCATAAGGAAAATAACTAGCATTTAATTAAAATTTTTACATGAAATTATTGAGAATTGGAAGTTAACTGCCATTTGAAAGGCCTTTTCTGAAATTTAATTAAAATCTTTCTGAGAGACTTAAGCCTTAAATGCATTATTTTTTGTTTTGGGTTTTAAAAAAATCATTTTTTTATCGAAATGTAGTAATAGGTTACATAAAAAGTAAATTCACAAAAATTTAGGCAATAGCGTTGAGTACTTATTTTGAAAAAAGTTGTTTGCTTACATTTGGCAACCTTCAGTATTTCAACAAAATCTTGTGTATATCCACAATACAATTTATACAATTTTAAAACGCAACATCAAGCATTGATAGCTTACCTGACAAAAGATAAGAAGAAATTGCTTTAATCAGAGATAAATCAATCTTTTATAGGAAAATAGAAAATCTCTCTCCAATTATTGTGTGCTCTGAGCTTTATTTCAAACCACATTTAAATGCCTAAAGAAAATGTGTAATTTCCTCCCCGAAAGTAATTTTTTTCCTTACGCATATGCTTTATTGTCTATGATTATCAAGGTGCTTTTCAGAAAAGCCACACTCAGATTTTTGAATTAAATCAAATGGAACTAGAATGTGCAACAATATGGATTTAGGGGTTAGATTGACCCAATTATAAAAGATGATCAATAATACTATAAATTTATTAGAAAATACAAAAAAAGAAAAAATGCCGAGTGTCAAGATTTGGGCTCTGGTGATATTAAACGTCTACGGTATAGAGAAGTAAAGTCTTCATGTTTGAGCGGTGTGGAACTTGGTGAATGACGTATCAGATCACGTCGTTCGCCTAGTCGTCTCTAGATCAAGGATACTTAAAATATTTTTCAGCCGGGCCACACACAGATATTTCACGCGGACCACATCCGAAGCATAATGTAAAAAAAAACCACCAACAGACCAAAAAACAACATTGGACAAAGCAAAATTAAAATATTAAAAATTCACTTTTTGGCTTTTACCTTAGTGTGTGTTTTATATCAAACTTTTTATCATACACACACACAAATTATTTACTTGTATGCATCTTTTAATGAGTTATGGGGTAGTTTCAATTTCCTTTCGTCCATTTTTTGATATGGGAAAATCTTGATTGATTCATTTCAATTTTTGTAATGATCGAAATGCCTCACAAATATTTTACTTTTTATGAAACCCTTCGCGAAACATTTTTAGTTGCCCATGCACCCGTAAATAAATTTTAATTGTTCCACAAACCCCCACAGCAGTTACAAAATACTCCCCCTCCCCATTTTCCGTTAGAGCAACTTTGGAAACTTTTGCTTTTCATGATAATTTAAAAAATAATTACAAATTCCTTTCCATCCATGATTTTTTTTCGAATTCATCCCGGATAAGTACCAAAGCTTCATCATAAATTCCTAACTTATGATACAATATGCATGGAATGACACAATTTCTTTTTACTTTATCAAAACACTTTCCCATATTTATTTATACCTTAACAGTCATTCCGAAGAACTATACAAGAGTTGTTACTCACTTAAAACGATGTTTAACGAGGTCGGCATGGCCTGTTTTTTAATGACACTTCCTTTACACATCAGCAATAAGAATAAATTTCCGATTCCAAAACCTACAACCGCAAAAGCCAACACAGCATTTTTATCTGCGAAAATTGAATCTTTTTCCCCTCGTTCCCATTTTTAATTTATGTCCGGTAGTTTTCTCTCGCTTGACCCTCCGCTCCCTGCACTTGAAACCCAGGTAGGTATGAGTCAACATTTACTCCGTCGCCAGCAAGACGGTGCCCTACCTCTCTTGCCTTATTACTTGCCTTTCAGATGAAAACATATAAAAATGGAGCGAGTAAAAAAAGAAATCAAATAACAACTCCGATCGTGGGAGGTTGGAGCGCGTGCTCTGCTTCAAAGCTCTTTTTTTTTAATGGGAATTAATTTTGTTGGCAAGAGGGTGTGGACTTCCGTGGTAAAGCGGGTGGTAAACGTCCATCACTGGTGGTGCAAGCATTGGTGGATGATGTTGTTGGCAAGACTGATTCCCTTTTTTCCTTTTTGTTACTTTTTAATGAGATCCCCTGTGTGCGTGGATCGGATAAAGTTGAATGGAAGGTTTATCTGACGTTTATTCAATCTGTAGTTGAAAGGTTTAAAGCAAGCAAAATCTTTCTTCCTTCAATCAGTGCTTTAAATAATATATTTAATAAAATGTTTCAGAGATAAATGAAGCAAATGGAGAGATTTTCATTTAAAGTATCCATTAAAACTATCAAATTAGCTCGTTTTGAATATTTTTTTGTAGAAGTCTTGTATTGTTACTAATACCAGCTGTCTGATGTTGTCAGATTGAGGCTCATGAAATTCATTGTGGTAAAAGGCAGATGTGCACCTATTTTTAGCCGTAGCTTTGAGAACCATACAGGTAACAGTACGATTTGGCTCGTGGTTCCACTCCATTTTTCTTAACACCCTTTTATAAGCTTCACTTGTATGTAACGGAATCTTTGAACTCAATTTTTACCCACTTTAAAAGATATTAATAGGAAATTTTATTCACTTGTACAGGACCGATGACAATGCAACAATTGAATTTTTTTGTTCCATTTTTCTGATCGGATTAACAATTTCCCATTTCCATATCCCATCTGGGATCTAATTTCAGATCCCATTTCCAGATTTTTTGACTAAAAGATTAAGTTACAACTTAGTTCGATTAACTATAAAATGGTGTTTTTTAAACTATAATTTATTGAGGAGAACATCTTGGCGATGGTCAAGGGCCTCCCGCATCTCATCCGCTTCCACCAATCTCACGAGAAGATTTGCGGCTTGAAGGCTATTTAGAGAACTCCCATACCGCAAAATCACTGTGCCTGCACAAACATCCATGCCTTCTCCGGGATTCAAACCCAGGCCCTACGACACAGCAGTTAGCGTCAATAGCCTCTATACCGGATGGGCGACTGTAGAAAAGTCTTACTTTATTTTGGCTGTAAAAAAAAAGTACAGCTTTGATTTCAAAGACACATCTTATAACAAAGTAATATGTGAGACACTTTGAACTTCTCTATAAATTTGTCAATTTTTGAGTAGATAGAGGTTGATAAATTTGTAGTGGACCTTATTTGAAAATTGTTTTCAGAATTACGAACATTCACTGAAATGAGAAAAAGTCTGAAAGATGTCTCTATAGATAAATCTACAGATATTTTGTAAATTATTTGAATGTCATTGCTGGAGAGATTTGATTGTTTAAAAAGAGAAAGCTACACGTACTCTCTGCTTTCCGCTTTTGGTTCTGCATATCTAAGTGAACAAATCTTTTCTTAAGTTAAAAACATTTCGAGTCCGCAATGAAGTTGTTAACCACTGAATATTCAAAATCCTGTCAAATTGAAAGTTACAAATTATTCCCCTGATTTTGCGATAGGAAGTACAGAGCGGTTCAAATACGTGGTTCTCATTAAAATTTTAATTAATTTTTTTATCAACTATAATAAGGGGAATACTTATTTTTTGCGTTGTCTATTTCTCTCTTATTTTAATAAATGTTTAAAAATACATAACATATGTAATTTTAAAATGAATATGTAATAAAAGCATTCAATCTCTTCAATATTGACCTCTATTCTCTAACTCTGCATGTATTATTTTATTTATTTATCCAACGCCCGTGTTGGGCTTCTTGACCATTTGACGCCGAGCTTCCCAGTACCGACTGACCATGTCGTCCATCGGGTAACATGCATGATCGAGGGAATCAAAGTGTTTGAAATATGTCCTACTGTATGGCACGCTGAATTATATTAGCAGATTGATTTGGCATTCCACAGCTAAAAAGTTGCTGACCCCTGGTGTAGATGATTGAGGAGCATCTATTTAACAATAGAATTGTTTGCTAACCGTTTAATTAACTAAAACAATAGGCTTATCTGTTAAATATACTAATTTCGTATGATAACTTTTTAATTGCTCTATGCAAAAAAGTGTATTTTGGAAGCTTATGTGCTATATAATACTATTGTGCTCAATATTTTCTAATTCGTTTTGGGTGATTTTCTTCCAAACTCCAGCGTAAATGATTTTGACAGATTTGAAGAGCCTACATGCAGCTGCTGCTATGTAACGATTAAAGAAGCATTTTTGAGTTGTTTGACGTAAAAGTGGGTCGGTTAATTGTGGTAAAGAATATTAATCTCATCAACATCGTCGCGAAATCATGGTATATATATTCAAAATCGAAACGAGACAAATTCTTCCTTGGGAAAACACTAATTTAGGCAAGAATGTTGCTCACAATCCATTTCCTTGATCAGTACTTTTAATATTATATAATGAATCAAATGTGTAGGAAGGTAATCATATTTGTCGCGGAAGAGTACAAATACACTACAACATAAAAAGAGGCGCACCGAGGAGTTATACGAAGGAGTGTTTATAAACGCCTCACCATTAAGCAACACGAGAGTTAAGGGCGACGCATCAAATAACTTTGAAGCTTGGTCAAGTAACGAGGATGACACTTAAGCTTTCACCCCCTCTCCAAACTACCAAACCACGCTAACGGGAGGACATTTAGCCACGATATATGAAACGTGCATCAGCTTCCCTGGGCAATGGGCCTTCAAGGGCCCAAGGGTTTGAAATCTTGACGCGCTGGCCACGAACTCGTGACGATGACCACGAGACTACCGTGGTCACTTTATTCGAATGGAACAAATGTTAATTTAAATATGATTTACACTTATTGAAGAAAAAACACTTCACTGTCATAGGTAACAAATGTTTAATTCAAAAAATACAGCTACAAGAGAAAATAAAATCAGTGTAATGCGTTGGTTCTCTTTCAAATCTTATGCAAGCGCTACCCAGCTGAGTATTGACAGATAGATTTTGCGGTCTGTTGAAATATATGCGCGAATTTCCATAAAATAGAGGGCAACACTACATGTACATAATTTTGCTGAGTTACCATCATGCTGTCAGGTTGTCACAAATGGCAACGAAATGACCCCGGATTTCGAGCAAAAGGGCACCTCATACCATAACTCGGGTCTGTAGACTGTGTGAAGGATCACAGACCAGGTTAGTATCTCACGTTGTTCTAGACCTTCCATAAACACAACGGTGCATAGTAGTAGGCGCAATGGACTCCGCAATCTCAACTTTCTTTGTTGGTTAGTCAATAGAAGGTCATTTTCATCATCAGATCATTAGATCTTAAATAAAGACACATCAGGAACTGTGGGGCCCAATCGTATGATGATTCTGTCCTAGTGTTTTGTCGCCGTTTTTGATCGACCCCTTTCTCCTTGTCTCTGTATACCTCTACCATACCTGCCAACACCGTTGAATGACGGCAAACTGAGTACAAAAAATTAGAACAATTTACGTGCTTAATGGAACCACATGCGCGTAAAAGTTATGCCTTCGGTCAGTAATAACTTTGTTTCCTACATGTTCTGGGTGTTCTCTTGCTATGAAATGGAGCTCCAGTTAATGTCTATTAAATTAAGTAAATATTTGAAACACTGACACTCTTTATTCTTTCATTTTTTTATTATTTTTGAACAGCAATTGTAAAGACTCTTGCCAGTAAGGATAAGACATTATTTTTAAACATCATTATATAAATGGCCGTACGATAACGTCACCGTTTGGGATTCAGGCATGCAACATGTTTTTCACCCTTGTCAACTTCAGGGGGATTACCAGCTGTAAAGGTTGAGTGATGTTGCTTCTATTAGTACACATCACACAAGTACGGACTTTCTTGTCGCGACCAAGGATTAACTCCTCCACACGTGCCATTTTCCAGGTGTGTCGTGAGGACTAATGTCTTTTTGTAATAAGGTCCCCAATCCAGATCATAGAAGAATTTGGGACACCACTCACTTGGTGGAAGGGGAGCAATTGTAATAAATATTCCTTTGACCACACTGGGGGTTCTCCCTTCTCTCTGAGGGTTCTGAACTCAAAGGAATTTTAGTAAATTTCTGACCAGTTAAGAAGTAGCCTGAGGTCAGGACCCCTTCAGTACCACCAATTTCCCCTTCATACACCAATGGGCTATTGCTCATAGCAGCTTCAACTACAACCAACATGGTGGAAAGGTTCTCTTCGTCCAACAATACTCATCCACAGATTTTCGTAAGCATTGTTTTGTTATTCAAACCAACCTTAGTAAAATTCAACCTCGGTTAGATTCAGGCGTGTAACGATGGCTGTCAAAAATTAATCATTTGGAAACTGTAATATATGCACATACGCAATACCATTCCATTTTGTTTTCTTCCGTAACAGGTTCTATTCGGGTTCTTCAACTAATCCTCTTGGGGGAAACTATTTAACTGTGATTATAGTTTAAAACCCGCTTTCCATAGAGATGACTTGATTTTATGCACATTTAAATACTATTTAAACCCTGACGTTTCGGTGTGCGAAGTTAATTGTGAAATCTAGAGGAATAATAGAAAATGAATGGCGAGTGGGAAATCTCGTGTGGCCTGAAATTAATATTCATCTTAGAAGACACCGGGAGCTTAGAAAGAAAAGGGCATCTTTTTTAATTGAGAGCGTTTATTAGCTCTGTGCACCACAAAGTATCACACGGGGGCTTAAAGAAGTAAGCATGAAACACACATCCCAAAGAAATTTTAAAGTCATGTGAAGGATTACAACACAAACATCCATGCCTTCTCCGGGATTTTAATCCAGGCCCTATGGAACCGTAGTCAGCGTCATTAACCACTATACTGAATGATTGGCAACGGAATAGTATTGAAGCTGAATTTAGGATCCCCTCTCCCCAAGGTTAGGTAATGCAGTTGTATATCATTCATAAAGTGTTTTCTCTTATTAACATATTTATTTTTTAGACATGTCTGCTTCTTCCCCAAACACCTGTGAACTTCGGGTCGCGACACTCCCTCTAGGTGCATTGCTTCCTGAGTTATAGAGCAGGGGTCAGCAACTTGAAGAGATCCTTCTTGAAGCTGAGATGCGACAAACCAATGTACTGATATGATTCAGGATTCCAAGCAGCAAGAAATATTTGACGAAACGAACAAAAGAAGGGTAAATATGTGAAGCACAGAGAGAAGATAGAGACTTAACTCTGGTAACTTTGAAGAGAGATGCTGAGTACCACTAAAAACTGTACTGCGTGCCAAAGCTGACACGCGCGCCATAGGTTGCTGATGCTTATTACAGCGAGTATAATATTCTCTTAAGATGCGTAGCTTTTAATGTTTTTATGCATCTAAAATATCATGGGAATGAAATTAGATCGTATTTGCTGTTGGGTGTTGTTTCCAATCCCTCAGAGATCTAGTGGCAGCTAGATCAGATCCATGATACCGGCAACTCTGGCGAAGTCAAACACCAATAGATGGATTGCTTGGGGTTCACTCTGGCGGATGTTTATGAAAGTCCTCTACTGGTGATCCCCTACCAGATCTCTGAGGGATAGGAAACAACACAGCCGGCTTTAGATTGCCTTTTTGCACAATGAAAAACCTTTGCGTCCTGAGTCGAATGTCATGTTTTCTAGATGTCCACTTATATGAGTCTTGAGATGGCCGTTTGATCATTTATGTCACCCGCGAATTCTAACTCTCCCCCTGGGGTTTTCCTGCTTAATCAAGGATGGGCGGGGAGGAGTGAGCCAGTCTTGTCTGACTGATTTTTTCTTTATACGGAAAATTTCTTTACATGTTAGTGTGTAGTCCCGGTTGAGAGGCTCAGAACAACCTCTTTTTGCCAAGATGTCTGCAGCATCGTTCTTTTGGGAGAGAATCCACTGAAAGTGGACTTCCCTTCTCTTGGCTAGATTTTTAAGATGGGCGATAATTTGTATGTCCACGAAGTCACATACATTGCTCAAGTCCTGTAGATAAGGAGTCGAGCTCCGACTATTAGTAAGGACCCAAATGTCATTAGATATAGTGCCGTCAAGGATGGTCTTTAATCCTTCATTTGTGGCTATTAATTCACTTCTGAATGCCGAGCAGTTTTCCGGGTTGAGTCTAGAAAGCTGGACTGAAAGATTTTTGATAAAGATACCACTCCCAGCGTTGTTCAATTCGTCTTTACTGCCATCTGTATAAATCAAAATGGAATCACTCGGAATGCTATCTATGACTTCCAGAGTCTTAGGTAATCAGCAGCACCTGAGTTCTTGTTCGTGACGGACATAAGAAATGTATGAAAGTAAACTCCGGGTAGGCCATCAATCCGTTTCACACAAGGTCCTTGAGAAGATCGCTCTACAGAATGGGAAATTATGTTCATATTGTCAGCCAAACTGAATGGGCTGTTCTTCTTTAATCTTTGGCAATTTATCCAATTTTACAAATATTCAGATGTTCGATTTCTATTTTCATAGCTTCTTAATTTGGTGAAATATTTAACCAAGTTTGAGTTTTTAACAAGACCGAGTGGGGGAGAAGATTTGCCTCATAAAGTACTATGTCGTTCGGGCAGCTACTTTTCAAGCCTGTTATGATGCGAGCTGCACTTAATTAAACCCTCTTTAATTTGATAAGATTAGTTGAGGAGGCACTAAAATATACAGGGAACCCATACTCAAGGATTGGCTTGATGTGAGCAATTATACGTTGCCTTGAGGGTTTTGCATCAGCACCTCAATTTCTTCCAGAGACGTACTTAGGAATATTCAATCTCTTGCGACTCTTGTTGACCAAATTTACACTCATGTCCATAAATTAAGGATAATTCAGAATCACACAGAAATTGAACTCTAAAATAAAAAGTTCACCTGTAGAATTATCAAACACATCTTGAAGAAGAATATGCAAATTACAGGAAATCACCAGATGGCGCGGATAGTACATCACAATGACGAGAGTGTAAGAGAGGGGTATATAAGGAATGGTGGCAAAGAAGTAAAATTGTTCACAAGCGCTTTAAAAGCCTTTCAGTGCAATAACCACATAGTTATGGCACAAAGGAAGCATTTGGATGATTTTTTAATGGGTAGAATTATCGGACGACTGGAATATGGACGTACTCAGCTGGGAGTATCCGAGGAACTTGAATCGCCCAGAGTGTCATCCTCAGGCTTTGGCAACGATTCCAAGATGATGGTTATGTGAGTAGATGCTACAGCACAGGTCGCTCCCGAGTTACAACGCCGAATGGGGATCGGTATTTGGCAGTTACTGCCAAAAGAAACAGACGGAGCACAGCATCAGACCTATCTCGTCAGCTCTCTTCAGTTACCAGTACGACAGTTTCAAGGCAGACCGTGCACAGACGCTTAGGGCACATTGGTCTATATGCTCGTAGGCCTCTCAGATGTGTTCCCCTTACCGCAACTCACTATCGCCTGCGATTAACCTGGAGTAGAGTGCATGCATTGTGGACACCGCAACAGTGGTCTTGTGTGATGTTCTCCGACGTGTCTAGGTTTAGTTTGCGGTCTGATTCTCGCCAGACTTTCATATGGAGAACGCCAGGTACCCGTTACCACCAAGAGAACACCATTAAACGACACCGTTACGGTGGTGCAGGATGGCTTGTTTGGGTAGGAATTATTCTTGGTTCCAGAACTGACCTGCATGTTCAGAGTGTAACGATGACAGGCCACATTTATCGGGATGTCATTCTGGAAGAAAACATGTACGTTTGTTTCGCGGCGCCATGGGTGCTGAATTTCTGTTTGTGGATGACAACACCCGTCCTCACCGTGCAAACATTGTAGACGAATGCCTTCAATCGGAGGATATCACCCGTATGGATTGACCAGCATACTCACCGGACTTGAATCCAATAGAGCATGTGTAGGATATGCTTGGCCGGCGAATTGCAGCCCGTCAACCCTCTCCCACCTGTCTACCGGAACTTCAGAGGGCATTGCTTGATGAGTGGTGTAATATTCCCCAAGATCAGATTGATAATTTGATACTCAGCATGCGTAGGCGTTGTAAGGCCTGTATTGCATCGTCCGGGAGACATACTCCGTATTAACCATCATACTAACCATGTTATACTGTTTTTTGTAAATAGGTTCTTTTTTGAAATTTGCTCCAGGGAGTAAAAATCGCAATTTTTATTAATTATGTCAAACATATAGCATGTTTTTTGCTCTTTACCTTTTGTTTAATAAATAGACTTTACAAATAAGTCAAATTTTTTTTTCTGTTTCTTTCTTTGCCTGAACTTCATTATGCTTAATTTATGGACATGAGTGTAGTATGTACCCATTGTACGGGATCTCCTGATCCAAAACGAAACCCGAGTACTTAGGGTGTTTGACATAAGAAAGAGGCTGGTTATTTTTTGAAGAGAACTTGGGGGCGATTAGAGTACAGAGATCGTACTTAAAATGATGTATTAAGAAAATTCATCTGCGATCGCATAGACACGTAATTTTTCTAGAATAAATATACAGGCTTAAGTGGGATTTATAATTAAATATTTCTGAATTTAATTACTTATTTATCACATTTTATGGTTTAGGTTATTCTTAAAAATCTTTCAATGTACTTTAATAATAAATATTCTCCAAGAACAAAATTTCTATTAAAAAAAATTTTCAAATTAGAATTATTAAATAGGCCCGAATTTTTTTGCTTTTATTTGCTTCGTGAATAGAAATTCTTTCTCGTTCCTTAAATGGATTAGTCAAAAATTGTACTTAAAGTGATTCCTGAAAAATGCAAAAGCCAATTTTAGGTTTAAAAAGTAGAATATTCCATTGTTTGCTTTTCCACACAAATGAATTTAATTAATATCTTATCCAGAGATTCGGTTTAATGTTGCCCTTTTTTGTAGAACTAGCTTCAATAATGAAAAACTAGAAAAAAGGGAGATTAACTTTGCTGCCTTAAGTTCTCCTAAAAGCCTTACTTAAACGTCATTACAAAAAAAATAACATGCTTCATAAATCAGGTTTTCTTTTAATGGTTTTATTTTCTAAAAATATATTGCTCTCATTTAGATATGTAGCTTTATTTTCCTTATTCAACTGCTTTATTGAAGTTTTTGTTTTAACTTCAAAGACCAAAATCTTTACTATTTCTGCCTGGATTTAAATTTTTTTTATTTTGATTTATTTATTGATGAAAATATTTTTCCTCCAACACATAAAATTAATACACGTCTAAAAGTAATATTAGGAATAATTATTTACAAAGATATTTCAAGTTTCATTAGTGAACTGTCATTAGCTTAATTAATTATTGCGATTATTTTAAATTTTAAAAAGGCTCCAATGTGCAATAATTTTCTTCGTAGTTATTTTTTTCTATTAAATTGTTTACTCAAAACAGTCTTCAGATAAAAAAAAACATTTCCCAGACAACACAACACATCATAGAAGTAAAGTATAGAATGTAATTTGAATATTTTGATAATTTGCTGAAAAATAATTGTATTTCATTTCAAAGGAGTTTATTAAGATTATTAACTTCGAATATTTACTTGTAGAGCATGCTTTTCCTAAAAGATTCTATAACAAATCAAGATATTAAAAAATAACTCTTGTAATTTATGGAAAATTTCAAAAATGTAATGAATATTTGCACTAAGTAATATTTATTATAAAATAAAACACAACAAGTAAAAAAAAAACTTAAGATTTTTACTTCGTTTTAATTAGGTGGTTAAAATATTTAAAATAAAATATGTTTAAAAAAGGGGTAAGCAATTCTAGTCGCATTATGACAGTGGGGGGGGGATTCAAATATTTCGTAAGCTGGCTAATTAGATTGATTTTAGGCTAAATTAAGGGCTATTTAAACCTTAGCAAAGTGAGATTTATCGTTAGGCTGCTATTATAGTAAAGTTTACGAAGTGACTATTAGTATCTTTAGACCAGACTCTTTAGACCAGAATATCAAGTTGACCCTGGCGAGACCTAAACAGTGTGTTTCAGTGGATCACATTCAGTTAAGGGCATAATTATTTATCATAAGAATTTAGGACAATATTTAAATTTTGACTGCTCCTTTAGTTTATAATCTTGCGGAAGGTAAATTGATAAACAAATAAACTTATTTTTTATAACAATGCCTGTTCATTCAAAGTCCAAAACTTCACGTACGATCTTAGGGTCACGACAATGGTAGACGAGTGGTCATGGTCGTCAGTTCATGGCCGACATTCTTGAGTCGTGTGTTTGAGTCCTATTTTAGTCTTAGACTACCGTATAGCGGTCCTGATGCACTTTAAATGTATTGAGGGACAAAATTCATAAGTTATTTTGATGTAGAAGTGCGGGGGATAGCGTACCACGCACACGTACACACACATCTCGCTCTTTGAGCATAGCTCAGAATTTACTAGTTTCGTCGTTAATAACCTTTGTAAGACATTAATAAAAAAATCAAATATCTTTAGATGGCAAAAAAGAATACTTAAAATAATTTCTTATCTCAATAAAAACATGTGAATTAAAATGAATTAAAGACACTACTGCTTATCTTGAGGTACAGATATTGTGAGAAGATAACTATAGTTATAGAAACAACTTAAAAATGTGATAATTCAATAACTTTACTTCTTGATAAAGTAGTATTTTTCTTGTTTGGTGTATAAAGCAGTAAAAATTTTACAATTTTATTTAGCCTGAGAAAAATTTAATATTCAACTTATTGATACATTTGTGGCCACTCAAATGTTGCAACTGTAGAAAAGGAATTTCTGAAATTTTTTTTAAAGAAATGATTGTATCTTTTAAGTAAAGGTCTCATCTGTCTTTCAGTTTCTTAGGCTTACATTTGCTAATGAATTCATTTATGCTTCACAGCATAAATATAAAAGCTAAATTATATCTTTTTGTGCATTAATTATAGAATGAGAATAAGAGAAAATGTCAAATGCTTATAACACAATGAAATACATAAAAATCAACGCATCAAGAAGTAATTATCCGAATGGGATGGAAATAGTAAGGTATAATGCTCATATATAGAAAAATAAATGTATCACTATCATAGAAATCGAATGTTTTATTCGGGGGTATACAGCTGCAAGAACAGAAAAGAATTAACAATGTGGAGGTCATATCCAACCATGATACACAAACATGCCCATTAATTAAGGATAATGCCAGCTCCGTCAGATAAAGTGTTCAGAAGAAGAAAAACAACGCGGTTTATTCATAAAGCTTATTTATGAAACAAAATATAAGGAACAAAAAAGACAGTGTGTATGTATGATTCATTTAATAAACACTACGATTTTGTTCCTTGGAACAATTATAAGAAATATCCCCTCAGCAAATATTTAATATTGCGTGGTTGGCCAGATGGTTAAACATTGTATGTCTCCCATGTGATTAAATACAGTCCATAAAATGCTTAGACAGGCCGAGTATCAAATTATCGAGTGGATCCCCCCCGTAGGGAAGTTTTCTCCTCTCAGCAAGCAAGGATCTCTGAAGTCCTCATTCACATATAGAATGTCGTTGACGGGCAGAAACTCATCGGTCAAATGCATCCCACACAAACTCTATAGGATTAAGCAATGTGAGAATGCTGGTCATTCCATAGGGGGGTTATTCTCAGGTTGAAGGGATTTGTTTAAGGTGTTTGCTAACTACTGGACAGGCGTTGTCATCCTTAAACACAAATTCTGAGCTCATAATACCCATAAGCAAACGTGCACGTTGTTTTAGAATGATATCCCGATAAATTTGGCTTGTTATAGTTCCGATTTGGACATCAAGATCTGTTGTGGAATACAGTGTAATCTCCCCTCCCCCAGACTCGACAAAAACCATCGCACAAGCATACTGTACCCATTGCTTCTTCCCTATTCTAGACTTGCCGCTGGCAACAATGTTTCCGTCTGCGAAACACATCTGACCGGCCTGCGAGAAAACAAAACCAATATGTCCCAAAAGTCTGTGCATGGTTGACCTTGAAACTGCCATACCCGTGGCTGCCAATAACTGACGATACAGGTCGGAATCTATGCTTCATCTACTTCTTTTAATAGTTATTGCCAAATAGCAGTAATTCGGGGCGACCTGTTCTGTGACGTCTATGGACGTTTCCGCCGTTTTCGAATCATTGTCAAAGCCTAGAGAGGACACTTTGTGCAATACCAAGTTCCTCGGATACTTCCATCTGAATACGTTCATACACACACACACACACACATTCTGGCCGGCCGATAATTCTACCATCACAGCATGCATCATCTATATAATAGCTATTTGGTTATGTTACTGAACGTCTGTGAACAATTTTACTTCTTCGTTATTATTCCTTATATGTCTTTCTTTTACACTCTCATCTTTGTGACACATAATTAGTGTCATTTGGTAGCTTCCTGTATTTTTCATATTATTCTTGAAGATGTGTGTGATAATTCTACAGGTGAAATTTTTACTTTAGAGTTTTATTTCCGGGGCTTTCTGAATTATGCTTAACCCCTTGCATAACAGACTGCGGTTTCTAGTATCCCAAGAAATCTGATATTTCTGGGGATACCTAGACATTACGACGTACATTTCATTTTTTCTTTTGACGTTGACTAAGACACACGTTCGTTCATGTTTCGTTTTTCTTTCTAAAGTCTCTATATTTTTATTGTTTATTTTTACTTTTTCTTGCCAATATATCAACGAAAGCAGTACTGAATGAGAACATTTGCTCGAAACCGATGAATATCACAGTGACTCTGATACAAACTTATCTATCTGTGAAGAAGAAGAGGAAGAGTGAGGGAGGAATTGCAGGTTTTACTGGCGCAAGCAACGATTTCGGTTATACTGCGCCATTTGTTTTATATAATATGAACTGGGGTCCTGACCAGAAAAGAAAGAAAAGGGAAAGTGGATGACAAGAAGGAGGATCAGAAGTAGAGAAGGATCACTAGGGTACCCCAGGGTCTTGACACAGGTGTTTACCAAAGACAGTAAGCCCCTGAGGAAAAGAAAGAGATCACATGGGCACCTCGGGTTTATGACACCAGTACTCCTCTATAGAAGATGAGCCCCCGAGGGGGAGAAGAGAAAGAAATGGAACATAAATGACAATACACTTACGTAGCACATGTGGAAAAGCTTTTTTTTTCAAAGTAAATTCCAAGAAATTTCACAAATGTATACTTTTAATTTTAATTTTCCTATTTTTTCAAATTTTTGTAACCTACACATTTTGTAATAACTTTTGTAATTCTATACAATTCAAATTTTAAAAAATCTGCTTTATAATTTTTCAGTGTTTAGCGAAAGAAAGGGTTAAACTAAAGATGAAGAATATTGTTAATGTAAAGATGTCACGGACACAACACTTGTCGTAGCCTATCACTACCTCTAAGATTATCAACTCCCCTTCGATTATCACCTGAATTTAGATGTGTTGAATTCATAATAAACTACTACTTATTTAAATAATCAATCTTATTTATTGACTTTTCTTAATTAAGAGATTACACAAACACTATTCAACCTTAAGAACAATAAAACTTAGTGGAGTATGAGAAGGATTCAATAATCATGAACGACGGAATCTTAACTGAATCTACGGCAGTCGACGCGTACAATTATAGCTACACACTTATACTTAATTTGGGAAATCAAACTCTCTCTCTCTCTCTCTCTCTCTCTAACCTGATACCTTTTGTTATGGCAGGTTCGTCTAGCTGCTTCTTTAATATCTGGATTCCTTTAATGCGCGGCTTCAATCTCAGCTATCTCTCAGTTCTTCCCGAACTGATTTTATCTACACTTTTCAATAGACTTTACTCACGACGACTATGTTTCCACTAGAAAAAGTACTCTCTCAATTCATTCCTTCCTCTTCATTTCATTTCCCCCTTTCATTTCCTTTTTATAACTCGCTAAACCCGAACTTATATAAAATATCTCATTTGCATAAATCACGCTTTTGGCTCCCGGTGGAGATTGGTTGAAATAAATAAAACATTTAAAGAGTATATTTGAGAAGGTTAGTGAAACGCGTAAGCACCCGTCACACACTCACAAGGGTTTGAATATCAAAAGAAATGGTACTTCACTCCATTAATGATGGGCTTTCTTGTTAACAACAATTCGGTGAAAATACAACCGTTGTTCTGAACTTTTCCAGACTCATCTTCGAGGGTCTCATTAGGGTTCGGTACTTCATGGGACTATCGGTTGAAACAATTCTACATCGAAAGTAGAATTTTTCAAAGACACCATAATGTTCCAAAAATGAATCACATGAAATGTTTACGGAAAAGAAATAATTACTGTTTTCCAATTGTAATAAAAAAATTGTCTTTTCATTAAAAGAAAACCAGAGAAACCTTTCTTTTAAAAACTCTCGGATTACAAAAGGAAGAACACATTACCAAATCAGGAAAAACAAGAAAAATAATTTTTTTTTAAAGTAGAAACTTCTGATATATGTTCGGTAAATTAAATTTCTTTTCTTTGTGTTTTTAAGAAAAAAGTAAAAAGTTTGCGAAGGAGAACAAATAATGTCTCAATGTTCCTTTTTTAATAGTGAAACTGTAATATCATCTCGGAAAAAAATGTTGTTTTATTACTTTTAATTTATATGAAACTAGTCAGTCAGATAATTTGAAAGGACAGTATTTTATCCAGTTTATATTCTGTATTTTGCTGACTATTTGGATCATCTTTTTTAAGGTTTGTTTTCTTTTAACTAACACCAGAGAATCTTTCTTTGAAAAAGTAATTTTTCACAATTGTTCGAGTTTTCAGTACTGTATGCTTGTAACCTAGTTATGGCTGAGATACCTACTTTTTTTAGTAATATGTATGAAAATTATCTTTCTACGTCTCATAATATATGGGACAACTTGACAGTTTAATTATGAGTATAAAATAGCTAGAAAACTCATTAGCTATTAATACAAAGTTTGGAAAAAAGAGGGGAAAGGCTGCTAATGAGAAAATATCCCTTGGTAAAACTTCCATTGTTGACTTAGTTTAATTCCTTACTTTTTAAGCTAATATTAAAAGTTACATAAAATTACTTCAATTAAAACTCATGCAATTTATTTCCTTTTTCATTTTAGATATATATTTTTTGTATTATCTGTCAACGAGGTATTCGCTTAATCTTACTTGATATAGCAATGATCTGATGAATTTTAGTTTTGGAGAAGAAATTCTCTCTTTGTCCATCTCATTTTCATAAAAATAATTGTATATAACAATCTGAATACAATGATCTGCACATATTGTAGGAACATTGTATCTGAAGCATATAACATTTCTACTCTGAAGGGATCTAATCGTATACTTTCTGTAATTTATTTCATAATGGCTCCCATGGGTTTTAATTCTGCCACATTATTTTTAAGCAAGTCTAATATAGACAGATATTTTTAGATTATAACTTTTTCAGACTTTTAAATTGTTTACTTTTTACCAGGAATGAACTTGATTTTTATAAAAACGTACTTGATTGAGTTTAACCAACACATATCATTAAATATTTGTGTGTGTGTTGCATATAAATACACCCAATGTCTTTTTTACACGGTAAATACGTTACACAGAAAAAATCCCTTAAAAAATACAAGCGACCTATGGTAAGTTGGTGGATATGTCCCGAAATTTTAAAAAATCGTGTAAGTAGAAAAATCTCTAAATATCTTCCGAAAAATGAGTGCAAGAAACTCATAATAAAATTATTATAGATATTTTTAGATATATTGATGGAAAAAAACTATTATTTTTGATACAAAAATAAATAAATAAAACTTGTGAACAGTGAAATTTTATATATAGTCTATAAGTACATACAACATATAAAAAATCAGATTGACATTAGGAATGAAACTACTAACATATGCATTACTACTTGATGACAAGCGAGCACGTTTATTACGAACTGGATCAAAAATTCTATCGTCAGTAGAAATGTTGGACATATTTAGCACAACGGTTGGCTTTGATTCAATTCAAATGAATAATTTTGTTCGTTATTCGCAATCACAGGGTTTTTTTTGGTTAACACAAAGTCTGTTATTAGCGGCTGATTTTTGGTTTCTCAAGTTACTTGTATTGTGCTTGATATCCTATTACACAAAGCTTAGGATTAGGTACGCATTTTCATGCACACTTTATGTTAGGATAATGAGTAAGAAATGTTGTTCTTTAGCTGTAGCAAATTTCAAGCCCTCGCAAATTAAACCAGCTGTTAACAGCTGAACTTCATCTTCGACTTTATCGTATTATAGATTTTTTTATTTTCATAAACTGTTATAAACTCGATCAAATCGTCCTCATTCTAAAGACACAAATCTCCCATTTTTTAAACAAACTCACGCCAGAACAAAAAATTTGCGTCAAAAAAAATCATTAAATTCGTGTATTGTGTTATTTCAAAATCGTGTAGAAAAAAAAGAGTTGAGTGTATATAAAAAAATTATCTTCTTTTTGGAGGATCTGTATTTCGGATAAACCTGGATAGATTACACTTGGATACTGATATATTATGCACATATAATGTTTTACTATTTTATTCTATAGCAGAACTCTTTTTATACCGCACGTAATCGCACTGAGAGAGGAGAATAAGAATTATAAACTGTGAGGGGGGGGGGTTATAACAAATAGCAAACCTGAATTCGTGTGCAACTACTGAAGGAATAGACATATTGTCAGACCAACAGCACACATTAATTTACGCTAACTCAGAATTTGATAATATTGCCAATTGCATATGGGATCGAGTAATTAATAATGATGAACATTACTGAAGTATGTGCAGTCAGACAGATCCACTGGATCCGAACATATGTCAAGATCTTGACAATGATACTAACTGGAAGTCTTATGCCAAGACAAGAAAGTATTCCACACATTAGCTTTATAACAAACATTGTTTAAACTATCTCTATTTTTTTAAGTTTTCACTATCAACCGTCCTTCATGAACTCGTTTCAATTAACTTTAAATAGTATAGCTCACTTACATAGGTTATTGTTCCTTCGCAGAAAAAGGTTCTCAAAAATTAAATAGTTCATCAAAAGATTTTTGTCCTTCATGATTATTAGTTAATAAACGCGAAAAGAACCCGTTACAGTCAGAATAGCTTATACTAGCGCGTTGCTTATATATTATACTCGAAACTCTTCTGAAGGTGAAGTATTCTAATATCAAAGAAAGGATGTGGGATTGCAAAAATTTCAACAGTTGTACTGAACTTGATGGAAGGAATGTTTCAAATAACTATTGAAGGAAAATTTAACTAGGATATCAGAAATGTAAAACAAAACTTTTATTCCTTATCACATGCCGACCCTATGTTCGTCATCGTTACGACTGGGCTAACTCTGCCACTCAAAGTTTCAAATGAGAAAGAAAAACCATCACAAAGAAGTTTACATTAAAAATGAATTAAAAATGAAGATAAAATAGATACCCTTGAAAGATTACATAGTGCTTATGTATGTAAAAAGGAAACTAAGTGCAATAATTTGTTGGTTTTATGCATGTAAGCACTATCAAAACAAAAAGGACTTTACAAAAGGTGGATGCAAGGGGGAAAAAAGAGGAATTTTATTTAATATGAAATTTGCTGTGCCTTTATAATAAATAAAAATAAATAAAACGATGTAAAATATTTGCTGTGATCCAGGAAAAGATATAAACGTAACTCATGCAATCAAAACGCAACTTTTTATCTACAGAATACAAAGGCTAAAACTAAGTGAGAAAAAGGTTTTCATTTGAATTGGTATGAAAATATCAATAGGCTTGTAAGCCCAAACGTTTTCCTTGTAAAGAAAGGGCCTTAAACTTGCTGTAGCAAGACTTGAAGAGAATTAAAGCTATATATATATATATATATATATATATATACACTTCCTTTAAAATGCATATGCCGAAATATATAAAGATATTGTATAAAGTTGTAGTAATCTATAAATAAACAACCATTATAAGAAATGCAGCCTGATTATCTATACATCATTTATTCATCTGCATACATTTAATTACCCTTTCCTGTGTTTACTTATATTTCGTTAATTTGATAAATTTAACTGTTCCGGTCAGAGAGCAATTTTGCCGGAAAATACCCAGAACCTGTTAGTACACTAGCTGAATTTTCTAAAATGTTTCCTTCAATATCATTCTATAAATACATTCCTCTTTTATACTTTGTTCTTATTCGATTGATGCTATGGATTATCGGTATCATCGAAATATAGAAAGTAGAGATATATAATTGAAACACACACTCTGATTGCTAATTGGCTGGGAAAACTAATTTCCTGCATACATATATTAATTTTAGTTATCAATATAATTACTGCCATTGCGTGTCGTCACTGCGTGTTACAAAATGATTCATTTCGAAAAATTATATTCTAATGTTCAGAGCGTTTGTTGTAATAAAAGTGATAATATTAATAATATATTTTTTTAAACATTTTAGCAACAATATATTCGATTATATGTATTTTTTCCTAGAATACATGGTCTGTCCCTAAAGTTTTCGGAATGAATTTTGTTGGCAGGCAATGTGGGTGGAGAGGTGGAGATTTGAAAGGAAAAGTTGGTGGGGGATCTTAGCTTCGAGACCAATGTTGCTCGCTTGCGGGCAGTTATCGAGGCATGCTCCATGCAGAGGTAACTACTACACGCTGGTAGAGCAAAAAATGAACAAATGAACTACATGTACCGCCTCCAACGTCCCATGCTGAGCTCTTTTCAGAGTTATTTTGATCCTTAGAAACATTAAGAAGTCCGCTGGTGCCAGATCGGACAGCATTTCCACACTCGTTTTGGCCAGCAACTTGGAGACAATAATCACGGTGTGGCATGAAGTGTTGTCATGATGCAAGATCCAATTGTAGCCCAGACTTCCCGCATTTGTAGATCCTCAGTTAAAACGCAATAAATGGGTTTTTTTGGGGGGGATATTCACACTCCTCTGCAAACATCGAGACATTTAATAGCCGGTCTTTGCCCAAAACTTGGCGCACTTTTTGCACGGAGTTGTCCGTTTGGGGTATTGACAGGTGTCCTGAATGGCCGTCGTCAACGGACTCCAGAACTTCCCGGAACCTCTTGCGCCACATGAAAGTTTGGCATAGCTTCATCGTCTCGTCATTGTAGACTTTCCGAAGAATTTCGAACGTCTCCACCCCAGTTTTACTCAGTTTTATACAAAAATTGATTACATAACGCTGCTTCAAGAAACTAGTCGA
The DNA here is from genome assembly GCA_019973975.1 of Trichonephila clavata. Lineage (NCBI taxonomy): Eukaryota > Metazoa > Arthropoda > Arachnida > Araneae > Nephilidae > Trichonephila > Trichonephila clavata. The sequence continues at coordinate 71,671 of BMAO01000955.1, forward strand.
TTTTTTGCTCGACGAGATACCTCTACTCACGGAGCGGGACCCTGCCAAAATAATTTCTTGCATGTGTTTGACAACGGTCTCGTTTCGAAACCTTGATCCATTATCAACTTTTCCTCCCAAAGCTCCACCCCTTCAGCTACCATTGCCAACTACAAGAAAACATTCTGGGAACTTTAAGGACAGACCCAAAAGTCTTACAATACCCAAAGTCCTGCAAGTAAGTCAATACACTTACGGACATCGAATTCAACATACCATAAAATGAGCATTGGTTTAAAATTAAATTTAATAGAGATAAATGATAAATGTGAAAGATGCACTTGGTCCAAACAGTAAGGCAATTAGACATCTTCAATAATGTGTCAGAGATATGTGCTGCGATATATGCCACAATACAGTCCAGCATTGAAGTGAGTAAATGTTCTGAGATATAAAGACAGAAAACACTTTAACAATCTCTTCCAAATCATGCTTAGAGTGATGGCATGAGGTTTCAGTTGGTCTTTGATATGTTCAAAAAGGAAGGAATGGGGTGATCAAATCAGAGTATCACTTGACATTTGGCTAGTTACGATGGTACCATTAGACGCTGTTGTCTGAAATGGATGAACTACAGCGTCAAGAAAGACTTCCCCAAACTCTACGAGTCAATGTACAGCCATATAATAAAGTATCAAAGTCAGTGATAGAATAACTTTTTAAAAAATTTAAATTAACCATTTGAGCAGTACAGTATTGGACTAAGAAAAGCAATATGGTCAAATTGCAGAATTGCAAGAAATTTCGTTTGCAGTGATGCTAACATTCATTGCTGGCTGTTGGCAGAAATGTTGGAACCGTGGACATACAGAGCAACAAGAAGGACATTAGACAACTGTACGAGACAATATCCAGCCAGACAAAAGCTTGCATGAGACCCGAAACATTCTAACTCAGTGTTATTATTATTATTATATTTTGCTCTTGCAGATGCATGAAAAATATAATAATAAAAATATTCAATTCCTGTGATACTTATAACAATCCATTTTAAATATGTATACACCACATCTACTGATTGTTCCTGTTCAGATAACTGCTTCCTGGTGCGTAGAATGTATATTATATAGAATGGATTTCACAGTTTTAACATTATAATATAATGGCATTTATATCTGTACGCAAAAGAATTTCTAGTATATTATTATAAAACTACAAGTATATTCCATAATAACCTACAATCGGATAAAGTGAACTAATTCATAATAAATAACGATAGTTGCATTTTTTTCTTTCTTAAGACATTAAATTACATTAATAATGGAAAATATGATATGAGTAACGAATGTATATATATATATATATACGTAATCTTCAAATAAGTATCAAAAATCTATTTATTTAAAATAATTAGTTTATTTTTATTATTTTAAAAACTGTATGCGCTTCAATCCATACGTACAGAATTTCGAAATTTTTTATACCCAGCAGTTTTTATTCTAATGAAAAAAGTATATGCACTTAGTATTATTTTTCCAATCATTCAAAATTCAAACATACATTTAAACTTTTTTTCCCCACAAATTATTTTTTCATGAGTCAAGGTTTTTTTGCTTGTGTTCATTGAAAAACTGAAGCAAGAATTTAATTCAAGGAAATATTTTTGTTCTATACAACGAAAAAATATTCTCTTTTTAAAATAAATCTTTTCGGATCCAAGAACCAGTACAAAAAATTTTCCTTTTATCTTGACAAAAGATTCCAGGTTCATAAAATAATTCTTTTAAAAAATCTTTTTTTTAAATCCTACTATTTGAATAATTTTATTTTTTTTCAAAACCTGACAGAAATTCCATGTCTTCTATAATTTCCTATCTCCATTATTCAGTATGTTTTTATTCAATTTCATTTTCCTCAAAAGTTACTAGAAAGGGAATTTTAACGCCAACTCACACACGAATAAAACATGATTCAAAAACACAGAACTCATTAATCAACTTTCCTCCAGATTTGCATTACAGTTTTATTCACTGGCTCTATTTCTTTAAGTATTTCAACTCAAAATTCTCTTTGAAAAATCCAAAGTCAATTCTCTTTTATGTATTTTAAGCTATTTCCTTTTCCTTAAAAATTTTATTTGGATAAAAAAAAATTAAAAAGAATCGTCTTACTGAAAAGGAATCGAAATTCATTTTTGAGAGAAAAAATAATTCAAATGGAGATAAAAGCATAAAGGATTAATTTTCCGTTCAAGTGAAAAAGTTTGATTCTGAATGTTTACTCTTGACTTTCTTAACTTTAAAGTCACTAAATTGTAATTTATCGGTTCGGTGACTATAATGCACATTTTTTCTTTGTTATTTTTTATTGATAACTTTGATTCAAGAAGAGATTTTAAACCTTTTTTTGCTCGTCAAAATGTCAAGCATACATACAATTTTAAAAGATAACTAACGAATAAATATAATCTAAAGTTTGTCTTTATTATTTCTCGGAAATCAGACAGTTATTGTGCCTTTTATTTGAAACATTTTCGAAGCTATTACATGAGAGAGGGAGTGCGTGTTAATTTACGTCGTACCACGAGAGCAATTGGTGCTGAACCTCGAAATTTTGTACTATGTTATCACGACCTGGAGATTGCAGGTGAAGTTTGGGACTCCAAAAAAAGAGCCATTGTAAAAATAATCCATTTCATTTGGTTCAATCAATTTACTATCTTTTAATTCCTAGGTATCAGCAGACGGCGCGCTTTTTTAGTGGCCACATCAAGTCTCTGACTTTTCAACAGAGCCGGAAAATCTTCCCAGAATGTCCTAGGGGTGAGGCTGATCAGGCCTCTCCCAGTCTTATTCTAAATTGTTTGAGTTTTCCATATGACGAGGTCTTATGAAATCCTATCTTATTTATGGATTTTTTGGAGATTTTTGGTTTTATGGAGAGGGTGTAGTTGAGCTACACCATCAGGGATAAGAAACAACAAAAACAACACTATATTTTTAAAATTTAAAATTTGAGAGCAATCAAAAAATTAATTGACTCCCCTAAATTTGTCAGCAAAATAATTAAACACTTAACTCTGTGTGATCCGATGGAAGAGCACTCGACAGATATCTCTCCTGGATCTGCTACATTCCAGTCTGAATCTTCTCCCTTTCGCCATAACTTATGAAAGTCACTTCATTAATTCACTTAATATCAGTGTGAGGACTAACTCTAATACTTATATTGCTAGGGTTTAAATAGCACTCAAATTAGCATACAATCAAATTCTCTCTACAGAAGGCGCTTTTAATTTCAAACAGTTAAAGAAGTATTTCTTCTTGGGAATTAGCGAAAGGGCACAAATTGGACCCGTTATAAAGTGAAAAGGATGACACCTTGGCTTTCAGCCCCTGTGTGAACTACCCCACACCACCAAATGAAGGACATCGAGCTTTGGCATACTTAACGTGCATTAGCCCCTCTACTCGCAGAATCTTCAATGGCACTGGGGCTCGAACTCATGACATGCCAGCCACACGTCTGTAACCATAGTCCCTAAGCTCTAGGGTGGCCGAAGACATTACATTCATTATGTGTATTATGTATTCGAACTTATTGCATAATTTATATGAATAGAACCATCGGTATTGTCTTTCAAAACCTATTTTAAAATTAAGAGCTTTTGTAGCTTTAAAACACTTAGAAGTCATATAATCTGCAATTTATTTCTTAAATTTTTATAGGTTCAAACTCTGTTCCCAAAAAATATTTTATAAACTCTTTGTATCTTTTATAGTTCATTATTTGAATAAACTGTTTTTTAGAAGATAAAAAATGTTCTGGTGCAAGATTTTTCTGGATAAAATAATTTTCAATTGAAAACTGTGTTGGAACAATGTAAAATGTTTGTTGAAAAGCTGTTTTAAGACACGGAAAAAATTCTTTTACCTAAGAATATTATAAAATAAATCTAATCGAGAGACACAATTTATTTCCTTTAATCTAAAAAGTATAAACTGTGTTTTGGATAGCGAAATATTTATAAGAATCCTTTTAAGCCCTTAATGCAGCGTTTCTCAAACTTCTCAAACTGTGGGGCACGCCCCCTTCCCTAAGGGGGCATGACGACCCTGCGTAAGGGGCACAAGCATATTGAAAAGTTGAAAATAGGAGATTATTTAAAAAAAAATTATCAATTTATTTAAAGGAAGCAAAGCAAAATACATTCTGCACATTTATATTGTTATAATTTTCATATAAATATATCAGGCACAATGTATTTGATAATTAAGTTATCAATACAGGGCCGGCTCTAGCAATTTTGCCGCCCCGGACAGAAATGAAAAATTCCGCCCCTCTCTCCAAGGTAAAAAAACAAACTATTATTAAACAGATAAAAATTGTTCATAAATGCACACCTATAAAACTTGAATATTCCTTGCGAAGAAAAAAGGAGCTAACAGTACACACACAAACACACACACACACATATATATATATATATATATAATCAAAAAATTTCTCTACAAGATATATATATATATATATATATATATATATTAAAAACTAAAACATAAAAAATTACCACTGTTTTTTTTTTCTTTCTGACTTTTAATTCTGAAAACTTTCTGATCAATTTGTTCAGCTATTTCCTGTTCAATAGCCAATGTAACTAAGCCTTTTAATCTATCTTTAGAATTTATGAACTGTAAGAAATTTTTATTAATTTTAATTTTGAGAAACTAATATCTACACTTGCCAAACTTATTGGCAAAGAAAGTAAAATAAATGCAATAGCAAGATTTGGAGCAAATTCTAAAACAGAAATAAATTTTAAAACTTCAACTGGTTTTTTTTTTTTTTTTTTTGCCTGTTAAAGCTGAAACTGGCATTATCTCATCTGCTCAATCAAGCGCGTTTACATTCAATGATTCTCCGTCGGTTAACATCATTTCTAAATTTTTACAGTTTTTAATTAATTAAAGTTTTAAGGGTATCTCTTAATTCATATATATTATACAAAAATTGAAAACAATTACTGTCAGTACTCATTAAATTAAATCTGCATTCCAAGGCATTAACTGCTTCGTTCAATGTAAAAAAAAATAAAACTACCTTGAATTTTAATTTAGGATATTCCATCGGATCATCTCTTGTGCTTCATAATTAAAATTCACATTTTTCCGTCGAACTCTATGACGTGGCTGCGTCACCTCAAAGTTAGCAGAGATATCAATCTCGACGGCCAGTTCTTTTGCATCACAGTGCATTTTATCAAAAGCATATCCTTAAAAAAATCTTTACAATTTCTTGAGATTTCCATAGTAGATGGTAGATCGTAATATTTTGTTTGCAATAGCTTGCTTATTGAATTTTAATGCAATTAAAGATTTTATACCAAATAATGATGGCCATAGGAACTTGAATTGTTAAGTAGAATTTAATAATCCAGAGGCCTCATCTCTTATAGAGGTCAATTTCAGCATTATTATAAAAACTAAGTCTCATAAAAACCTCCCAATTGATAACTTAAGGGTTTAAAAGCCTCATTCAGCTTTCCCAGTTATTTACACTAAGTGGCCTTAAAGTTTTATGTCCTTTATACATTTTAATAATATAACCCAACGAAAAGTTGATGGAAAAAAAATTAATTTTTTGAACTATATTAAAAAAAGTACAGGCTTCTAAGGATGCAATTGCCATGTCATTAACGACCAAATTTAAAGAGTGGCTACTACATGGCACATAGATTATTCGCGGATTTAACGTTCTTATTTTAAATTGAGCGCCTGATTTCTCTCCTTTCATATTCACTCCGTTATTGTAGGCCTGACCCCGCATATCTAGCAAATTTAGACCTAATTTTTTTTTAAGTTTCTCAACAATTAAATTTGAAAGTTCTCTTCCAGTTAATCTTTCAACTGGAAGGAAACCAAAAAAACTCGCATTAGTTTTAAAGATAACTTCGTTAGAATTAAATTTCTCAATACTGTATACCTTACCATAAATGTCATTTGTTCGATCTTACTGGCATCAGGGCGCAATCTAAAATTATCGAATAATATTTAGCTTGTTTAATTTTATTCATGTGCTTGTTGTATTTTATGTATGTATAATTTAATATTCTCATATAATATTTTTCCCTAGATAGTTTAATTTAACTTCTTCCAAATTTTCCATAGTACAAAAAAGGTATTTTTAAAATTTGGTCCAAATGCCGCCCCTGATCAATACTAAGTTAAAAACAAGTTTAAAACTTGCATGTGATTTCCATGTGCTCTCTTGTCACGTACTCAATTCTATACATAATTTAATAATATGTTGTTAATCTGTACGGTTTATCATTAGAGTCGTTTTGTAGCCTTACGTCATAGTACATTTTGATTACATTTTATGTATTGATATTGTAGGGAGGGGTCGATGAAAATTAGGATTGAAAATTGGGTCGCAAGTATTAAAAATTTGAGAATCACTGTCTTAATGAGAGAAAACATGATCTTTCTTGAAATAAATTACAATATTTACTAACGCGTTTACTTCATCAAATGAATTTTTCTTGAGTAACAGACATTTTAAAGAAAAATATTTTCTATGTGTGTGGGAATAGAGGAATACTTTATAAAAATTCCCAGAAAATATGCTTTTAGAAAAACCTTTTTGAAATTTTATCACTATTGAAATCGTTGGTTAAATATTTGTTAAATTCCCGTTGCATTTTTCTACTCACTCAAGTCAAATTTGATCAGTAATTAAACATTTTAAAAACAAGTTAGAAATTGTAACAATCAAGATATTCAAATATTTTAAAGGGAAGGAATTTGTTACTTTTAAAAATACAGTGTATATAAATAATATTTCACATGCATGAATATTAATACAAAAGTTGAATATTGGAAAAGTACATAGATAATAATAAAAAGGTTGGATTTTAAAGTATTTTTGGAAAAAAAAATAATTTTCTAAAGAAAAATTGATTTTTACTCACTTAAATTCACGATGATTCCCCGTACCTTTAAATTCTTAACTATTTCTGCTTGAATTTATTAGCAGAAAATAGGCTTAGGGTACACGCAAATATCTAAAATGTATCTACTAGGAGTATTTTACAGCAGAGAAACTAAGTAGATGAAATAATTAATTTCCTTATTTGATTAATTTAATTAAGTTAAGAAAAATATATTAGCTTTACTACTACAGGTATATTTATTTATTGTTAATATCAAGATCTTGAAACAAGATTTCTGTTAGCGACTCAGCTCATAATTTTTAACTGTCAAGTGACTAGAATGAAGCTCATTTCTCAAACTTCCTCACCACACTAATGTAAAGACCGTGAGCCTCTAGAGCGGTCGCTGTAGCCAAGTGATCAAGGTAACGGATTCGTGGCTGGAATGTCATGAGTTCGAGCCCAGTACCACTGAAGACCCACCGTGTATGGGAGAGATGCACGTTAAATCTTTAGAGAGCTCTAACATTCTCTCTTTGGTGTGGTGTAGTAATCAGGAGAGGGGTGCCAGCTCAGATGTCGTCTTCGTCACTTGACCATAGTTCAAAGTTACGAGTTCCGGTGCCGAAAGCCCTTGTGTAGCTGATCAGTGTGACGTTAATATTCATTCACTCGAGCCTCTATAAATTAAGGAGCATCAGTCATCCTATTTGGTGAATCTTTAAAGACACGGGGATTTGTGGCAGTCCAACCAATAGTTTCCACCAAAAACCTATTAAGAAACTAATTATTAGTAAATTAATAACTTCCCAATGGTCCGTAGTTTCGCGTGGGAAAGTATTCAAGACAAGACAACTCGACGCTTAAGCTCAAGGGTAAGTCAACCTTTGACCTCCCTTTATTCAGCCGACAGAGAAGTGACCGGCACAGTTTCCACGCCAATTTCCAGCTTCAAAGTCTACCACGTGAGAGGTAACAAGGACCAATGACCAAATAGCAATCCCGAATACGTCCAAACCTAAACGATTCAGTGTCACGTGTCTCTTTTGAAGGTGTGACATATTACACCTTTAAAGAGACACGAAAAGGAGAAACCCAGACGCTCGAAGACAATCCAACACACTCTCAGACTCTTCATGAATAATGTATTTAGAATGAATACGAGGACTATATATTCTGAACCCCACGGTCAAGTGACGAGGATGCACCACTGTCGATCTGGAATTAATATATAAAGAAATGTAATGGAAGACAAAACACATCGAAGCATTTATTTATTTTGTACTATGTCAATTAAAATGGATCACACACCAATCTAAACAAAAAGTTATTGTTTTTTCCATTAGATTAAAATTAAGTTCCGCTTTAAAAAAGTAAAAAAGATTGTTGCTTTTTATTATAAAATATACAATTGAAAAGAGATAAATTTTCAACAAATCACGCAAGAAACTTCAAAAAATATGGCTATAAGTTTATTTTTGAAAAAAAAATAAAGGGCAACATATCTTCTCTAAGAAATAGTAAATAAAAAGACGGTGGACTTTCTGAACATCCAATTATGTCTCAATTTATATGCACCAAACAACCTTTTAAGTAAAAGTAAGTGAGTGTACATTAACGTGAGCGAAATTGTTTTCGTTTGGAAAAAATATGCATAATTGTTTTTCTCTCTTATACTTTCTAGGATAAAAGCTTAAAAATAATAATAAATTCCCATAAAGTCCAAAGGAAAATAAAATGTTCGGCATAGTGAAATTATATTAGCTCATTTACTGATTCTCTTGGTTTAATATCGTAACGACACTGATAGTTAATGACTCTTATTGCGTATTATCACAGACGCTCTTTCTGTTGTTATTATTAACGGCCTTGATTCCAATATGCGATAAAACAGATTCAGTATCCCAAAGGAATTCGATAACTATGATAAGATTGAGACCATCCTCATTCTTTCATTTGCGACTGGCATTTTTGTATCATTAGCAGCTATTCCTTCTTACCTCACAATCTAATAGTCTACAATTTAGCTTACTTATCAATATTGCACCGTTAGACTTTCTTAGATAAACATTATCTCCGTATATAATCTCATTTTCAAACATAACCACACGCCCTATGTGTGTATATGTGTTAATTTATTATTAAGCCTAGAACAGGGATGGCGAACCAACGGAACGCGTGCCATTGATGGCACGCGACACAATATTTTGAGCAAACAACCTATCAAAACAGTTTGAATTTTACTTCAAAGGAGCACATTTCAATATGAAGTATTATGAGCGAACGCGAGTGATCGGTCGCAGTTTTTAGTGAGATTTTCTCAGTTCAAAGAATTATTGGAAATGTTCAAATTTTTTATGTACCTTGATTGACTTCATTTAATAAACTGAACTTGTGCCAATTTGAATGGTTGGAAATTGAAAATTCCTAAATGCAACTGGGTGATTTCCAGTCTCGTTCAATATGGATTCAAAAATTTGTTGAAAAAAAGGAGAAAGTTGGAATTGATTGAAACAGAAATATTATAAGCAATATAAGTACAAATGCTTGTTATGAAATTTTGGAAACGTGGAATTCGATTCCAGACTCATTTAATAGTTTGAAGAAGCAGGACCATGATATTTTAACCCTATTTTCATCTGCCTACGCTTGTGAGTCTTTATTTTCAGAGATGAATAACATTAAAGACTCGCTTAGAAACCGTTTGGTAGATACTCCAGTTCATCATGTATCCAGCTAAAAGTAACATCTTACAATCGTAATATAAGTTATTTTTTTTCATCTAATCTGCAACAGCACACATACTAATGTTACTTGAATTACGCTATAACTAAAACACTTACACCATTTACTATAAAAGTATAAAATGTAATTTTTCGAAGTAAATAAAGAGTTTTGAGTTGTTAGTATTTAGTTTTATATTTCCAATAATCACAAGTTAAAATTACTTGGCTGCATGTCTATACCTCATTAAATATTTCTTCAGAAAAAATGGCACGTTGATCCATAAAGGTTCACCATCCCTGGCCTAGAATTTCTAAAACCTGTTTTCTTTAATAATGAATTTGATATTTGTTAAAGGATACAAGAAATAAATTTATTTATTCTCTCCTCACGCTTTGCCGTGGTTGAGATAGCCGAATGAATATGGTTGTGGTGGTCTCCACCAACGAACCCAATTCCCGTTAGGAAACTACAACTCAACAATCCTATAGTTTCACATGGGAAAGTATCCAAGGCCGGGTATCTGATTTACCGGCTTTTTCCATTCCCGGGATTCCCGGAAATACATTGAAATTTCAAAAAATTTGAAAACATGTTATTTTTAATTGGAATTAATAATAATTATATAAAATAAGGATACATATTAATTCCGAAATTTGTACTCATTTATATATTTAGCTAAAAATTCAAAAAATATAAAATATTTTAAATGTTCCTTTTTGACGTGTGAGATTTGAGAAAACACAAGCAATATAAGGTTTTATCATTTAGTTTAGTTCTTATCTTTATTATGAATAACCCTGGTATAGAAAATGCTCTTTCAGCTTCAACTGATGTCTTAGGAATGGTTTTCAAAGTCTCGTCTAGTTTCATGTTTGAGGATCGATTTTCAGTTATTTTTTATAATCCTTCCTTAATCAATTATTTTTCTAATGTTGCTACTAAGAAATAAACATTAATATATACATAAATACATGAAAATTTATTTACTGCTGAAGCAATGACATGTACGTTCAAAATATCATTTCTTGTAATTAAGAGATTTTGTTTGTGTAACTGATTTTTTAGTTATAAAACTGCTCGTGATTTTAGATACATAAAAATAACTAAATAATAATGAAAGAAAAATGACAAGTAAGAACAGTTGTGATATTTTTTTAAAATATTCTCCCCCAAACAGTTTGGGGGTTCAATCTCTTCTTCGAAATAATGATTCAATTAAACAGTTTATAATGAAGATAAATATCCAAAAATAATTTTAGAATAGCAAATTTAATTATTAACAGTTTTAAGTGTAAGAAATTACGATATCAGCGTAAATCAGAATTTATCAGAATAGTCGCGCTGATAGCATGATGTTCCTTTGGAAATTAAAATACTTTTAGCTAGCGAAGCGATGTTCTACAGACAGACAGTAAAAACTGACAAGATCAAGACAAATACGACTCTGTGCTACTACACAAGCTGTAAGATTCTCCCCAACTATATATGTATCCATTATTACACTCTTATCCCACTGCTGGAAGACATTTCTCCTTCCAAGGAATTTTGGGTAAGCGATCGCAAATTGCAGCCGTGATGTCAGCTAAAAATTTTTATCAAAGGTTGAAATCCACAGTCCAGTCGAAACTAGCTACCTCAGATTATTTCAGTCCCGTGTCATTACCGTGAACGAAAAATCATACCCGGCAATACAAAAAGTATGAAAATCTTATGATTTTCCGGGAAAGAAACCCTAGTTCCCACACCAATCTCCGGCTTCAGAGTCCAACGCACGAGGGGTGACAAGGACAAATGGCCGAAAGTTAATCCCTGCCACGTCCAAGCAGAAGCGATCTTGTCTCACGTGGGGCGTGAGACAGTGATGCATTTCATCTTTAAAGAGAAATCCAAAGGGGAAACTTGGACGCTTAACACTGTACGATGCACCAACACATTCCACACACACAACGGACTCTCTCTCTCCAATAGGCTCCCAGGTTCGCTTGAACTCTCTCAGACCTACCATGACCTATCAAGTTTCTAAATAATGAGTATTCCAGTGTTGTCCCAAGGCAGGCTTTCACAGGAGTGAACTTGTCTTAACAGCATCTCATCAGTAATGTGCCTAAACATGATCACGAACTCTTGGCTGGCGTTGTTTTTGTCGATTCGTGGGTTGGAAACCTGTAGCCGGGGAAAGTCCACGCTGTAGAGATTTCATGATACACGTTAAATCTGTCGAAGCTAAAAGTCTTCCGCTTCGTGGCATGTAATAGTTCATAGAATGAAGTTTCAGTTTAGGTGTTGCCTTCATCGTTTGATTCAGTTTAAAAAATTATGGTATATGTTACCAATATCTCTCGAGTAGTTTCAGAATGCCATGTAAATGAAGAATTGATAAATTTTCCTCTGCCTAATATTACATATTGGCTTCAAACGTTTTATAAGTATTCCAAGCTTCGAGAAAAAATGAATTTTTCGACTGAAGATTTAACACAATTAATTATATTTTTAAAAAAACAAAAATTGTTTTTTAAACTTTTATAAGAGTAAGACACAAATTAAATTCCTTGATACAAAATATAAGGAACTTATGTTTGTAGATTACTAGGATATATATTGTCAAGGAATATCACAATTTTTGGTATCTGAGTTTAATAACGCTTGTAAATGAATAATTTTTTTTTATCTTTGGTGTCACTTGATCAGAATATAAATATAAAACTGTTTTATGATTATTGCAAGAAAAAATTATTTAAATACAATTTTTCGGCAAAAAATGAAGAAAAAATTACTTGTCTCTCACTTCAAAACATTCTCCTTTTTTGTGAAAAATTCTAACATAATAGTATTTTGCCTAAATATCGCTCCAAATGCTATACAGAACCTAAACTAGGAGTTTTGAAATGTATTATTTAAAAGCGGATTTATTCATATTTTAATACATCAGAGTAGAGAAATTTTAATAAAAGACACCGGCAATTGAGCATAATTCTGAAAATGTGATGTAGATTTTGTTTTAAATCCTAGTTCAGGCTTTGTAGATAAGCCGTAGCTATATATAGGCAAATGAAACTTTTAAAGCTTTTTTTTCCATGAAACTTTTGAAAAATATTTCAAATGAAACTTCTAAAGAATGTTATGGAAATATGTCATTGTTTATTCATTTTTTGCCAAAATGCCAATTTTATTATATATATATATTCTAATTCAAGTGACATTAAATTCCAAAAATTATTCATTTATACGCTTTCTCAAAATCACGGTTCGGAATGTAGTCTGTCTCCTTAACAGACGATAAGATTCTAACTAAATATTTTGTCAATACCACATGTAATCTAATATTTTTTTTTAATCTTTCTTAATTTTAAAATTATAAGTTTATTAAAACCTTACTATTTTACATTATAAGTTTAAAATATCTAAATTTGTTTTTTTAATTCCATATACAGAATTCAAAGCATGTTACATGAACATATACAGAATCAATCCTTAATGGATTCTTAACAAAGTTCTTTCTTTTTCTCTCTCTGACATCCACAATATTAATAATTCAGTAATAATATTGCTGGTGACTTAAATAAAAATAAAAATGAATACTGCAAGAAACCCATCCATTTCCTATATCATTCAGAATCATTCATCTCGGAACTTAACTCGAAACGATTCCTTTCGTAATACTCAGCAGTCCTCCATTCATTCCATCTGCCATTCAACGTCTTAACGATGACTCATGAATCTTACCTTCCGACCCCACAGGTTTCCAAAACCAGTAACTTTTCACTCAAAGACATTAAATGAATACTAGACGACCCTGACGAAACGATTTAGTTTTCCTTCTTGGCAATTACCTCCCGGGTACTACCAGAGATCGCAGCGCATGACACACCATATTCTTATTTTGAAAAGTCCAACCTCCCCGTCCCCCCTGCCATCAAAATCAACCATTTAACCACGTCTCTGTTACTTAACTGCAGCTGTAAAGAGCTCTTATTTTCTTGTTACGATGCCTAAATGGTAGGAATTTAGATAATTGTGCCCACTGGTGGTCCTCACTCGAAATTATGTCTTCATTACACGCTGGATGTTATGGTTTTTGAGATGGTTGGGAAGCTTTTGTAGATTCTCTTCCAGAAGCTTTACGACCGAATGCATTGATAGAGACGGGGCCTTGTAATAACGGAATTACTTTTGAGTTATTTCGCTTGTTGAGTAGTGATTGAAAGAAAATATGTTTACCGCTTAATTTATTTCCTTTGGACATGTTTTCCATTTTTCATTAGGGATGTCAGACGGATTATTTTGAAGCAAACGAATTACGAGGTTGCTGGTATAGATTGAATAATAATGTAGGGACAGTAATTGTTCACTTCTTCGCCAAATCAGATTTTTAAAAAAATTGGTTGAGTAAATAAGCAGAAATATAATAATAAAAATTTGGAACATATTATACATTGAAAAATAATTAATATTAATTTTTAAGAGAAGAGTTTCATAATTTATATTTAGGCATCTGTAATTTACCATTTTGTATTTTATGTTAACTTTTATTTTTTGAATAATTTAAAATATTACTCTCTTTAATGCTTACTTATAAATTTATTTTTAAAATACTTGTAAATCTGGAAACAATTTCTTTGTAACTTTGTGACAGGCTCTATACACGAAATCCTCTTGGGGAAACTATAATTTAACTGTGATTTTAGTTTAAAAACAGCTTTCTGTTGAGATGACGATTTTATGCTAATGTAAATGCTATTTAAACCCTGTCATTGAGGTGTATGAGGTTAATCGTGAAATCTCGGAACAGTAGAAAGTGATTTCTGCCTAGAAAGTTGTGCGGGCTGAAGTTAATATTCATCTTAGCCTCTACCAGGAGTAGTGGAAGGAAATAGAAGTGATTTTGTACCAAGTTGTTTCTGTTCGAGAAGTTGTTTAAGGAATTACGAGTAAAGATCAGTCTGTTTGGATAACTCATAAGTTAGATTTATAGAATTTAGAATTAAATTGCTCCCAAAGTTGAAGAATAAGTTCTAAATTATTAATTAACTGATAGATCTAAAACAAAGTCTGCTTCTTCTCGGGACCCTCTTACACTTGCAATCTCTGGGTTGCGACAACTTTTTTGCTTTGCCCGAATGGCAACAGTCCAAATATTGGCATTAGTTAACTTGAAACGTTTGTTCTGTTGGGGCAGATAGCCTAACGAATAAAAAGTGTTTTATTAATTGTCGTGCAATTTTACTATTTTGAAACGGTAAAAGACCAAACACTATGAATCAAAATTCTCTAACCACAAACAATATTATTTTAATTGCATTTTTTTATAAATAATTAAAATGCTTAATGCTAGTTTATTTTTCTGATCTCTTTCCATAAATTAATAATCAGTATAGTAGTTATGAATAAATTATTTTGTATGTAAATCTCCATGATGAAAAATGACGCTTATTTCGGTTCCTCAATCTACGAATTTATTTTGCCACGGGGAGAAATGGAGAAACTTAGTAAAATAGTTACAAAATAAATGTAAGTAATTAATTTTTATTTTACCGTATATTCTGGCATATAATGTGTTCTTTTAACACAAAAATTAAGATTCAAATTTATGAGTATGTTTCCTATTCCGGCCATAGAAATGATAGATTTAAAAATAAAGAAAAAATTAGTATACAAAAAGAGTAGATTTCTACATATATCTCAATACAGTTTATTTAAAAGAAAGGACGTACCTCATGAACTTTCATTTTTGGATAGCATAAACGGTTAATCAGATTCATCCTCCGTTGTATCTCCAGATGTGTGTGAATTCTGTTTCATCTTCACCGTCACTGTTTATCTAATCCATAAATAATCATCTTTCATTCCATCTAGATCAGTGCTTTTTAACTTTTTTAGCATCGCGAGCCGGTTAAACTTTGATAATTTTATTGCGGCCCGCTGAGGGGAAGTAGTGTTCATTGTATATTTTAGATTGTTTTGATTTAATAACTTTAATTTAGTTGTATTTAAACATGCCTTCATAATAAAACATAGTTACACCAAAAAATGAATATAAAGTGATTTAGCATGTGATATAAAGAGATTTCCATAAAAAGTCACACAAAACAGAAAATCACAGTAAATAAATGGAAACAATGAAACAATTTCCACAGTAAATAAAATGGAAATAATTTAATGTTCCTTGTGCGTCCCGGTACTGTTTGATCCACGGACCGGTACCCTTCTCCGAACCGAGGTTTGGGGACCACTTATCTAGATTGTTAGACATAATACGTTTGCTTGAATGACTTTTTAATTATTTTAGGTTTAATTTCATTACACTCCGTCTCTGAACTTCAAAAGATAAGAACATTCACATGAACATTTCTGGTTTTTTCGTAAAAAGTGTGTGTTATATGGTGAATATACCTAAAACTGAAAAAAGGGTATCTTGAAAGTACGGGTATGCGTTACATGCCGGAATTTACAGTAACTAATATATGAAAGGGATTTCCTTCAAATTTTTATAGCAAAATGTGCTTAACATTGCCACCTACTGAATTCTGCACATTATCTCATTCCTAATGAGATAGTAGAAAATTTTAATTACAACAAATCACTCAATATGTCCGGGTCTAATAGATAAAACAACAACTTTTTGGCAAAATTGAACTTTATTTGTCAAGAGATACTCCCCTTCAAGAATGATACATTCAGCCCAGCGCTCTTCAAATTTTTTAATACCTTTTTTGTAGAACGATTGTTTTTGCTCTCAAAAAAGGCTTAAACTTCATCAATCACTTCTTTATTTCAGCCAAACCCCTTTCCCTGTAGCTTTCTTTTAATGTCTGCAAAAAGCCAGTAGTCCCTGGGGACGAGGATGTACTGTACGGGGATGGGAAAGTAATTCGAAGCGCATTGTTTTGCTTGAACAGCGGTTTTCTTCATCACAAAGTAATACTAACACACGAAATTTTTTTTCATCCTGTTTCTAAGCAAACAAAAGTTGCTTCACTAAAAACTTTTCAACTAAACGAGATATTATCATGAAATTTTGACACATGCTGTTTGAAAATTAGTACTACTAGGTTAGACTAAAGAAAGTTATAGAAGGTAGCACCATCTATATCAGGGGTCAGCAACCTTTTAGCTGTGACGTGCCAAGCCAATCTACCAACATGATCCAGCATGCCACACACACTATTACATTTTTGACACTATTCGATTCACGTCATAATGCATGCAGAGAATAGAGGTCAAGTTTACAGTGTTATTATACATTAATTGTGCATCCATTTAAAGAAATTTCTTAACATAAAAATAAAAAGCAGAAAATCTAACTACTTCCTCAAAAAAAGTAGTTACTTGCAGGGGGTCCGGACACCCACCTAAGCCCTTGAGTTTTTTTTCTATTGATGATAATCTTATGTATATATATAACGTAAAATTTAATTAAGTAATGATAAATTATTACTAAAATAATCAACAATTTATTTTATTAATTAATGCTAATTATTAATTCAATAATTTATTTTTTTACTGTTTTTTATTAACAAAATCAGAAGAATCAATTGGTGTTGTCTTGAAGTATGATACGAGTTGGGGAACTTTCGACCATGCACTCCCCTTTTGAAAAATTTTTGTGTGCACTACTGGAAATAGGCAACATAAAATATAAGTACTTCCCTTCATTGTAGTTAAATAAAACGAAAAATAAATGCGATCCTAGTTCTTTCACCACTCTACTTTCGCAAAATCAGGGGTATAAATTGTAACTTTCAATTTGACACGATTATGAGAATTTAGTTGTTAAACAATTTCTTGGCAGACTCGAAATATTTTTCGCACGCAAGAGGAAAGATTTTTTACTTACTTTACGAAAACCGGAAAGCAGAATACATGCAATTTTCTCTCTTAAAACAATTAAATCTCTCCAGCAATGAGATTCATTAATTTACAAAAAAGCTGTAAATTTATGTTTTGAGTTATCTTTCAGATTTTTTCATAATTCCGTAAATGTCCATAATTCGGAAGATGTTTAATAGAGGCCATTACACACAAATTTATCAACTTCCATCCACTCAAAAGTTGACAAATTTGTAGAGTAGAAAATTTGCCACAGAAAATTGTACCGCGTGCCATAGGTTGCCGACCCCTGATCTATATGTTAGGCCCAGGACTTATCCCAGGCACTTTAAAAAATGACAGGTTTATATAAAGGATTCAAATCTACCTTCATGTTAATTTAATGCCATTCTAAAATTTGTATGGGGATTTGGCGGTCAACAACAATACAGGTAGGGATTGCAATATCGGACCAAAAGTTCAAGACCGGTAGTAGGAATTTTAGAAAAAGAAAGAAAACACAGGTGTTTATTTGTTTGATTTGCATGTTTTATAAGAAAGTATAAATATCACAAAAAATATATAATTTGTAACTTATAAATTATAACATCAAAAAAAGTGTAAATATCACTGTTCAGTCTGTGGTACTGTTACAAATTTTTGAAATGTGATCTTAAGAAACATAATACATCAATTGTACTATCATTATATCTGTAACCTAATCTTGTGCAAAAATTACCAGCTGTCGAAAAAACGCTGTTTCGGTATCTACGCTAGTTGATGGTACTATTAGCAATGCGCGATATACTTTTTCCAAGTATTGATCCCTAAATCACTCAGCTTTCTCATTAGTTGGTTTTGGATATAGCTGATTGCTGTATTGTGTTTTGTTTGTTAAAATTTTTTTAACTATCGCTAATTCCAATTTTTTTTTCAAGAGACAATTCCTTTTCACTATCGACATTAGTGCAATCATCATCCTCTCTCTCTCGGTAACTGTACCGAATTCTTTTGAATGTAGATAGGTTTGCGGGTAAAAAATTTTAAGAAAATTTACTGTAAACTTGATCAAATTTGAATTGATTAGTCTCTTTTCTTATTTTATTTATCATTATAATTATGTAAATACCATAAGACATTTTCTATTTCGGTATGTATTTATTCTATGCGATTTTTCAATGTAATGTATAATTCATCAGATAGTGAGGTATGCACCTCTTTCAGTGACTGCAACATGAAATTTATCGTTGCATTAGCTGTTAATAAAAATTAGTATCTCTCCAACATAATGACTCAACGGCCAGTTTTATTGTAAGTAGAGCTCGTATAGTTCTGGATATTAAATCGAATTCACAACGAAAAAATTAATTTGTCGGTTTAAGTCAACCATTGCTTTTTGGATTGGGTTTTTCAGTTTCAAAAATCGTTCCATCATTAGGATTAAACTGTTTCAACGTTTTTTCGAATATAATATTAACGCATGTTCTCTGTTTTATTTTCAGTTAATATGTATTTTTGTAATCATGCATTTCTTACCAGTTGCTTTTCATTGTATTAGCTCGTGTGACAAGGACAAGTTTAGTGTAGTTCATAACAGTTCTTCTTATAGTATTAATCGATGTTGGTAGATATTTAAAACATCTGGAAGATAGTGAAATTTTCTTTATCCAGCAGAAGTGTAAAACTCTCGAAAGGACAAACCATCTAATGCTATTATTTTGCTTATAAATTCATAAAAGTTATCTTTTTTTCTCCAAAATAATTTAAAATCCCTGATTGCTTGGGCTTAGAAACTGTGCTTAAATTTGTATCTTCATCGCAATTAGATTATTTTTTAAAACAAAATAAAATTGTATCATGTATCGTTTTTAAACATGTTCGGAATCCACTTCTACATCCTCCATTCACTTTAATAACTCTTGAATATTTTTTACTTTGTATAGTGGATACAATTTAAAAATTTCTAGTAATTACCGCTTGAAAAATTGGCATTTAAACTTATGAATACCGGTATAACAAAATTGTACAAATGGCTTAAAATACCGGTATTCAGTATTCCGGTATTGCAATCTCTAAACGCAAGTAAGGATTATAAGTTAGACACTACAATTAACATTACTTTGCCAGCCTATCTTGTTAAGAATACAGACTTGAGCCCAGAATCCTCATGTATTGCCGATTACAAACTTTATGATCCAAACCATTGGCATTCACCGCATAATTTTTATTTTCTGAAATTGAATTGTTAATTTCATATATTGTTAACCACCTACGGAGATAGTGTTTATGGCACAAATTGCAAAGAATCTATTTTCAAAAATGCTTACTTTTAACATTAAATTTTCCAAAATATGTCATCAGGATAAAATATTTCTCGAAAAATTTGTATTAGATTAAAGTAAAATTTACTCTAAAGTTCAATATTTTTAATCAATTAATTGATTGTATTATAGCAACTTGATACATAATCAGGAATTCCAGAAAAAGAATCGAAATTAATAAAACTATCAATAGTTTTAGGAAGTTATATGTGTGTTTACATCTTGAACTGCTTCTTTCGTGGTTGGTTTTTATCTTGGCATATTTTGTGGTGTCCTCCCAATTCCAACGTTTGTATTCGAGAGGAGACTTTGTCAATGATTTGTTCCGATCATCATTCCAGTAACCGCACAACAAAACATAATTTTAGTGGGTTGTCAAATGATATTAAACTAAAAATTATACATTAGATCGTTTAATATACGAAATAAACGTTATTTTAAATTTTATTAATAAATATATACTACGCTACGTTATATATATTACGCATAAAAAATGTATGGTTAGTCTGCGAATGATATTGATTTTGCTAAAATTTTAGTTTACCTGATGAATATTACCAGACGAAGAAAACAGCAAATTAAATATTCATTCACGGAATTTGATTAAACCCACATTTTGAATGATGTTCATTCAATTCTGCATCATTTGCACAAAAGCTCATTTAGGTATAAAAATCTGCAAATATTGAACAATCACTAAAATACAATATTCATTATCATAAATATTATTGTAGTTTCATCACATTGCAATATTCACAATTGTATTATTCATGTTGTAAGAAATAATTTAGGACTCTATTTTCTAATTTCATTATTGCACGGCATTTCTCATTAACAGAATTTTTCATTGACGTCACGAAGTAAGAAATCACTAAGTATATTCGAATGAATTTCAATTTCGCCGAAAGCTATTTGCATTCTAAATTATTTCAGTGATGAAATATGGGTGAAAATATTCTTCTTGGTTCAATATATTCCATTCATCTCCTGAAAACTAAGCAAATCCCTTACCAAATCTTTTATCAATATTTATACAGGGTGCACAGAGAAAATAGAGAAACGTTATTCACTCCTATTCACCCTTGTGTTTTATTAAGAGTGCAAAAAAATCAATATTAAAAATGCATTAATAAAAGATATTTTTTCCCCGAAACTTTGTATCGGTTTTGAAGTTTCAGTAATATTTTCTGTCCTAAAATCAGTATCTGTAACTTGATCATTATGCGCATATTTTTCCAAAGTCTTTGAGTATCGATTCTTAATTATGCAATTTTGTAGTAACACAGAAGTTAAAGATTTTACATATTGAAATTTTTATATATTTTGGGAACTATAATTTCACGTAGTGTTATTTTATATGCTTAAATGATATCATGTAAAATCTGTATTATTTTATTTTTTAAAGTTTTATTCATATCATTTATTTCTAATTTTTGCATTTAAATTACATTGGTGTGAAAATGGAAGATTTTTTTTCTCTCTCTCAGAACAAAAACATTAGGCCGATATATAACTTCTCTCGTGAACGTTCTGTTCCGACGAAACAGAACCAGCCTTCACAGTTACAGGTAAGTGACAAAATATCTAACATTATAAGGGGTGACCCAAAGTAAGAAAGAAACATTCGGAGAAAGGGTCTTAACAAAACGCACTAGTTAATTAAAAAATGTTTATTAAACAAAACAAACATTTTCATACAAAACTAGAGGACAAGCATTTAGATCAGAGGACATGCTCGTGCCTTTCTGCTGTTAATATGGGAGGAATCTAAGCAAAGGGTGTGGTTACAACATTTCATTCAGCATTTTCCTACATGATGTCGTTGAAATGTAATCTCCTTAGAGAAAAAACTTCGAACAGAGTTGGAATGATATTTGTATACTCCGTGAGATAATTAATTTTTAGTTTATTTGCTTAAAGGGGGAAAAACCACAACTCTAACTTATAAAACTATCGGATTCGTGTTTTTAAGGCAAAATGATGCAATACTGCATCCTCCACGTATTCTGGCCAATCACACACGTCTTAATCAGAAATCGTATGTTTCTGAAAGCTTCCACGGTTGAGGAAGCCAAAAAACAGAACAAACTAAAAATGCTTTGTGAACTGTCCCGCTAAACCGTATGTGTTTGTGTTTTTTTAGGGTAGCTGCTTTATTTATTTGTTCGTCAGTAAAATGTGGATTTTAAAATCTCAAGGTGCCTCAATCCTTCAAGGCCTACAATAAATTAATAGATTCCTACATCAAAATGCTTTAAGTCAAATGAAATCCTTTCCTATCTATGGAAATAAGAAACCCTTAGATTTCATTTGATTTATCTAAAATATTTCTATTATTGCCCTTCAACATAAATGTGATGAGAAAAATATTAAAGTCAAACGAGTGCAATACTCGAATAAGATCAGCCAGTTACACAGGAATTTCCCTTCCGGAAATAAGTCTATTTTTAGGTCTTTCACATTCCATTCATTTTTTTTTCAAAAGTCATCTTCGTTATCTTATTGGACGTTTAAATTTAGAAGAGCATACTTTTGCAATAAATATTTATGATCGTATTACAATTCTCGAACAGCATTGAAATTCGATATCTTTGGAGTACTGAGAAATTTTATGAAATAACGATAATAAAACTTTTTAATTAAAGTGTAAAGCCTTCTGAAAATGAATACAGTGTAAAATCATTTCAATAAATTCGATCTTTTTTTACGCATTCTGATACAAATACACCCAAAGTGTTTTACAAAAATAAATGATAAAAACGACAGATTATTAAAATATATATTAATAATGCGACGGTGCGGATATAAGAAAAATAAAATAAGTAAAACAGACTGGTGTATTTTCGAGTAAAGCATGAAATATATCGGTTGAATACCTAAAAAGAATTCTTTCAGCTGAGACTTTTAAATCCCTCTAAATAAGAGTTTAGTGACTGGTATAACAGGTCAGAAAAACAAGTTGCTTATTGTTCTGAGAATTTTGCTGTTAGAAGACATACTTTAAGATTTATGGTTAAACAGAAATTATGTACAACTTTAGCAGACAAGACCAAGTCTGTGGTTTTGGATATATTAATGAATATTTTGAGCTGCTCAGCAGGTTATTGGCGACGGTCTGCGATTAATCATTCGATTTATGCTTCCATACTTGAATTTTGATGGAGTTCCACTCACTAAATTTCCCCCCTCAAGTTTCATCTTCTGAAAACTGGTGAGAGTTATGATCGTATAATTTAAATCAGGATTTTGAATGAATAGTGTTTAGATCAGGTAGTAAGAGATAAAACCCCTAACTCTAATTGTCTGCCCTTACTTGAACTCATTTAACTGCATCCGCAAAATGCAACGACATATTCCTTCGAATATTCTTGAAATATTTATAGGATTTGTATATGATTTCAATTAGATATACTGTTGACTCTCTATAATTCCAAGTTCGAGGGACCAATGAAAAACTTCGAATTATCAAGAGGATAAAAACAATTCCCAAAATACACGAAGATAATTTTTTTTCCTAACACATTTAAATTTGAAACTATGTTATAAAACAGCAACTGTACATATGTATAATATTATTTTAAAGTATTTTTAAAAAGTACAAATAAAGCAGTATAAATAATTTACAGAAGTTAAGAGTCCTGTATTAAAAGAATACATTCTCTCTCATACACAATTCTACGCACCTCTTCATAATAGCAGACAATTCTTTCTGAACACATGTGTAGCAAGGCCATGTGTTAAAGGATAGAAATGAACGGCTGACAAAAGGTGCGGTTGGTGTATTAAAGGTCCACTTAAAGGAATAAAAACAATAAAAGTGTCTTTTCGCCTGAGGAATAGGAAAACACTGGGTAGAAGGCAGATGGTCATCAAAGGGACTACATTCATTACAGGGGAGACACGCAGAGACAACACAACGCAAAACTTGTAAGCTCCAACTTCTTTATTACAGGACTGCAGATAACAGTGAGAGTTCGATTTATCGAGAGTTTTATAAGATAACTTCGAATTATAGCGTGTAGTAGTCTAGTCAGCTAAAGATTTTACTTCGAAATATTGAGTATACCAAAACGTATAGTTTTAGTTCGAAATATCATGAGTTTTTCTAGGGACTGAGCCTATACTTCGAATTATCGAGAGTGTATATGGATGATTTAGATGATACCGACGACAACTGACTAACTTTCATTATATATATTTCCCTTTTTTTCCTGCAAATTTCCATTTGCCTCTATCTATCTGGGTTATTTAATATGAAAAATACTCTCAAAATATGAATCATAGGAATTAGTTTTGACTCAATGAATAAATTCATACACTAAGATTAAATAATATTCTACAGGGAAATATGTTGGACGCGAAAACTCCTTACACGAATTAATACAACGATTTCGACAAACTATAATGTATGTTCACACATTTTTTCTCGAAACCCGAAACGAAAATATCTTAGGCGTC
Source organism: Trichonephila clavata (assembly GCA_019973975.1). Classification (NCBI taxonomy): domain Eukaryota; kingdom Metazoa; phylum Arthropoda; class Arachnida; order Araneae; family Nephilidae; genus Trichonephila; species Trichonephila clavata. The sequence continues at coordinate 95,893 of BMAO01000955.1, forward strand.
TCAAGACCCTTAACATATATCTGTACACTCGAAAAAACATCCTTCTTCAAACCAATGCAACTTAGCAATAAAACAAGACAGTCATTTGAAATTTCTACCACATGATAATCATATATATTTACATTATTTCTCAAAATTTCAGAGAATTTGAAAAAAATTTTTAAAAATTATAAAGAAATATAAATTGGACAATTTTTTAAAAATATGAAAATCAGTATCTTACACTGTGCAGGATTCTAAAGTAAAAATTTGATCAAAATTTACAAAATTAATTTTATTTGGTATAAAAATATTTACTTTCGAAGTTATGTTAACTTTTAAGAAATTTAGAGAAAGAAAATATTTCTTAAATACAATTATAAAGAAAATTTTAAAATTTTAAGAAAAAAAATTTAAATTAAAATAAAAAAAAAATTTGATTTTTTTTTTTAAAATTGTTGTATAAGTTATGAAAAGCCTTATGTTGAACGCATGTATGAAATTTCAAATTGATATCATAAATAGTTTCTGAGAAATCCTGCGCGCAAGCTAAAATTTGTTATTTTGAGAAAAACGAAGTTAAAGATAAGAAAGAGATAGGGCTTTTATTTCAGTTTCACAAATTATTTCTCAATAACTTCAGAAGTTTTTTCAGTATCAACACAATTTTGGTATCAAAATGCTCAGAAATGTTGAGGCCTTATCATATGTTTTTTTTTAAAAAGAAAAAGGGAAAAAAATTGCAATTTTAGAGTTTTTAGACTTTTTAACACGATAAGATAATCCTTGCGGGAATGAACAAAGTACGGAATACACCAGACATAAGAAGGGTGTAAAATGAATGAGAGGTGGTTTCACATGTTTCATAAAAAGTAGGCTCACTTGACTTTGAAATAACCTCGGAATATGCAGTAACATGAATCAATTTTGTCTATCAAAGCTACTTTCACCCTCCACCCCTACAAACGCCACACAAAAACATCTCATCTGTCATGAATTCGCTTTGGAATTCGGTGACGAGTACAGCAAAGTGTGTATAAAAATCACTGAGTTTGGTTCGCGTTAGATAGATCGCGAGTTTGAAGATTATTTTTACAAGCACATGGAACAGAGCTCATGGGGAAAGCAAACTTCTATTTCTCTTAAAATGAATTTGGAGCTTCTTGAGACAGTCAATCAAAAACAGATGACGGAAATGGAAATTTGTAAATATTTTGAAATTGTTAAATCTACATTTTCAACAATAATTTTAAAAAAGAGAGCAAATTATGGAAATGTCTGAACATATCCGTAAAATGTACTCTAATAAACTTGATTTTGTTTAATATATACATTATTGCAATATTCTTTGACAGGAAAATCTTTTAACACGAAAAAAAATGTTTCAGTCCCCTCACTTTTGCGGTAAATGATTTTCACTCTGTTTTTATTTGAATATAAGAAACATATCTTTAATCTATATATATAAAGGAGAAAAGCGACTCACTCACTGACTGACTGACTGACTGACTAATCACGAAATCTCTGGAACTATTCAACCTACAGACTTGAAATTTTGTAGACATGTTCCTTTGATAGAGTAAACATCAGCTAAGAAAGGATTTTCCGAAATTCGAAACGCAAGGGGCGTTACGGGGGGTTAAGGGCTTTAATTATAATTGTTTCCATGTTTAAACTACTTGATGTACAATCTTGAAATTGGGTAAGCGGATTCCTTTCAGAGAGTAGAGATCCGCTACAAAATGAGTTTGCTAAAAAACGACCCCAAGTGGCGTTGCAGGGGCTTAGGGGGCGTTATAGATAATTATTTCTATTTTTAAACTATTTGACGCACTGTCTTTAAATTTGATATATATAGATTCCTTTCGTAGAATAATGATCAGTTACAAAACGGGTTTAGTGAAAACAGATTTCTAAGTGGCGTTGCGGGGGATTAAGGGGCGTAATAGATAAATATATCCGTTTTTAAACTACTTCACCTACCTGCTTGAAAATTGGTAGGTAAGTTTCTTTCCTGGAGTAAATATCCGCTACAAAATGGGTTTTGAGAAAATTGACCCCCAAGGGGTGTTGTGGGGGCGGGGGTTTAAGGGGCGTTATAAATTCCTATTTTTAAGTTATTAGACGTACAGTCTTGAAACTTAGTAAGCAGATTCCTCTCATAGGGTAGAGATACGCTAAAAATGGGTTTCGTGAAAATTGGCCCCAAGTGGCGTTGAGGGGACTTAAGGGGCGTTATAGATAATTATTTCCATTTTTAAACTTTTAGACGCACAGTCTTTATATTTGATAAAGATATTTCTTTCATAGAGTAGAGATCAGCTATAAGGAGGTTTTGTGAAAACAGACCTCTAAGTGGCGTTGCAGGGGAATAAGTGGCGTAAGAGATAAATATTTTCGTTTTTAAACTATTTGACCTACCTGCTTGAAAATTGGTAGGAATGTTTCTTTCATGGAGTAAATATCCGCTACAAAACGGGTTTGGAGAAAATTGACCCCCAAGGGGTGTTTAAGGGCAGATATAAATAATTATTTCTTTTTTTAAACTATTAGACTAACAGTCTTGAAATTTGGTTAGCAGATTCCTCTCATAGGATAGAAATACACTGCAAAATGTGTTTTGTGAAAATCGACCCCTAGGTGGTGTTGCGGGGGTTCAAGGGGCGTTATTGATAATTTTTTTGCATTTTTAATTAATTGGACGCACAGTCTTCAAATTTTGCTAAGCAGATTCCTTTCATAGAGTGCAATTCCCCTACAAAATGGGTTTTGTGAAAACAGACCCAGAAGTGGTGTTGCGGGGCTCCAGTGGCGTTATAGATAACTATCCCCATTTTTAAACAATCAGACGTACAGTCTTGAAATTTGATAAGCAGATTCCTTTCGTAAAGTAGAGAACCACTACAAAATGGGTTTCGCGAATATCAACTATCAAGTTTAATTTTGGGAGATTAAGAGGCGTAATCGATAAATATTTCCATTTTTAAACTATTTGATCATCCTGCTTGAAAATTGGTAGGCATGTTCCTTTCATGGAATTGAGTTCCTCTAACAAAGAGTAAAACGAAAATTGACCCCCAGGGATGTTTGCGTGGGGTCAAGAGGAGTTACAGAAAAAAATTCCTGTTTTTAATTGTTAGACCCATATACTTGAAATTTGATAAGCATGTTTCTTTTGTTGAATAGGGATCCACTAAGAATAAATTTTAAGCAAATCAAGTTCTGGGGGGTTGCAGGGGGTTACTGGGACGTATTGACAAAAAAAAGTTACTTTTTTCGAGCTCCAAGGACTATAATAATGAAATTTGGTTTGCATTTTTCTTTTGTTGAATTGAAATCCGCTAAGAGCGGTAATTTTGGAAAACGGCTCACAACGGGATTACGGGGATATTTATAATAAAACTTTTGCTTTTTTCTGTTAGATTTAGACTTGAAATTTGGCTTGCATGTTCAATTTACGGAGTAGAGATCCACCGAAAATTGGTTTTGCGGGAATCCACTTGGTTTTTGAGTTACGAAAGAGCAAACATCATTCTATGCTTCAATTTTAGAGATTTTTAGAAAATACAAATTAGATGAGTTCTGCCCTTTTTTTTTTTATCAACAGGTGACAGTTACAGGTATAAGTATATTTTTCAATTCAATCGAATTCTTAATGCTAGGACTTAGATATCAATAATTTATACATATATATAAGCAGTAAAAATTTATAAAACATCATGAAATACCCAGCGAAACGGGCGGGTAACAGCTAGTATATATATATATATATATATATATATATACAGAAGAAGAAAAAACTCTTGAAGAAGCAAGAAAATATTATAAATTAATAATGATCGTTAAAGTAGCAAAAACATACATTTTAATCTTAAAATGGCTGCAATAGCTTACTTCTGGCCACAGATTTGTGGCTTGCATTTTAGGAGTACAAGCCCTAGCACCACAGAAAACCCACCGTGTCCTATCGTCGCTCAAACTCTCCTATAGGAGCAGTGTAAAAATTCCGAGGAGGGTGCCAGCTCAAGGGTCATTTGACCATGGTTCAAAATTATAAGGTCCGTCACCAATAGCCTTCCATGTTGCTTTATAAAACGACGATGGTAAATAGAACTTTTCTTTATAAAAATTGCCTTTACTGTTTCGTAAAATTATCTTTGACATAATTTGTATATAATTTTGTAGAAATATGGCTTAATTTTTTAAACTTTTTAAGCTTTTTCAAATAAATTAAATATTTTTCAGTTCTAGAAACAAGTTGGAAAAATCATAAGTAAAAAGTACACAAACAACAAATACAGACAAATGCATACAAATTTACTTTTTTGTGTTTTAAATTTCAAGATTTTTGTTCCCGAAAAGGAACATAAATAACTTTTCATGCCAAAAAAAGAAAGCTTCTGAGAAATTTCAGGGGCCGGTAGAAATTATAGGTAATTTTTGTTTCCGTAATGCACGAAATCTATTGTAATATAAATTTATGACAGGAATTCCTAGTCTCGGAATCTGTGGTTAATATTGAGCAATGCCATTGAATCAATAATACTAAAGTAAAACCACAAGATGAGAAAATACTTTCGAAAACGATGTAAAATTTTCATAACAATACTGGATAATGCCGTTTAACACTTTAAGAAGATTAACTGTACACCTCGCATTGACAGTTCCACGAGTAGGATGTCCTGATTTATTACTGTTTGTTTAGTAATGGTTAAACTTTTGCGGTTGTTGGGAAAATTTGCCCGAGAAGCTCAATAGAAAAATATAGCGCATTATTTTTTTTTCAAGTAAGAGTATCTAATTCAGCAAATAATTTTTTTGTGTGGTTTTTACTCGCTGAAAACAAACATGCACATATGTAGTTATCAAAACAATGGAAACATCTTATATTTTTAAGGAATCCTTCCTTAGTATAGTGTAAGACTACTTTTGGTATGTAATTCAGCTTGAGTTTGCCTAGGAGTTAATTCATACAAATGCTGAATAGTGTTTAGAGCATAGGTTCTCAACGTGGGCGATAACGCCCCATTGTGGGCGTTTGAGGCATTCAGGGGGGCAGTAAAAGACACAGAGAAAATTAGGGGGGTGTTAAGATGGCACGCCCCAAACTAAATATAGTCTAGATCAACCAAATATAGTCTAAAAAGACTATAAAAAAAGCTGATTAAGTACAAACGAAAATAAATTTTAATATTGTTTACCTTATATTGATTTTATGTATTTATATCATTTCTATATCACATGTACGAAAATTCACATATTTCGGAAAGTGGATGAAAAACTTAAAGATTGCATTACATTCAGACCTACATTAAATTGAATGATATAGTGCATTTTAATTTCTGCAGTGCACGTGTTGTCTTTGTCTGTGGCAGTAGGAAAAATGTTTCGTCCACTGCATTTCATTATGTACAAGGGGTGATCAAATGAAAAGGTACGAAACGACATAAAAATGAAACAGTTAAATATTTGCGTATTCCGCCAAGGGAGAATGTAGCGAGACATCTCGGGATGCCATTGAGACTCTGACTGGGATCGGATCATGCGCGGGTGCCCGCATGCGCAGGAGAGAGCAAAGGCTCTTATAAAAAGCGGCGTCCAAATGATGCGAGCACAGAATTACTCGAGCACAGAAAAAGCATTAACTCCGATGTGTACTGTAAGACACTCCGACGCCTACGCAGGTCCATCAAGAACAAAAGACCGGGGCTGCTCATGGAGGGTGTGGTTCTGCTCCATGATAACGCGCGTCCACACGTCTCCAGAGTCACACAAATGGAACTGGACAAGTTCTAATGGGAGACGTTGGACCATCCGTCCTACAGTCCGGACATGTCACCCTGCGATTTCCATGTGTTTGGTCCACTGAAGAAACACCTGAAGGGAAAGCGCTTCAACTCGGACGACGTACTCAAGGACACTGTGAAGAACTGGGTCTCGTCACTGCCACAGGAATTCTGGGAACAAGGAATCTACATGTGCACTCTTATTTCTCTAGAGAGGGATGGGGTGGTATCGAAATATTCATTAGAAAAGGGGGCGCCAGTTCAAAAAAGGTGGGAACCTATGGTTTAGAGGAATATTGTTCCATTTTTCATGGAGATATTTGGAAAGTTTTGGGAGAAATGCCGGTAGAGGACATCCGAACTGAATGTTCTAAAGGAGACCATAACGGATCGATTATAATGAAATCGTGTGACCGTGTGAGTCAAGGTAGTTGTTTAGCTTGATCCTCGTATTTATCAAACCATGATTGGACAAGATCCACTGCATGGATAGGGGCTGTTGCACGCTTGAAATCCACAAATCTGAAGTAATCCCAAAACAGTGACGTCATCTTACATATTTTATTTATGATAATAATGATGTTTAAAAATTATTATGTATTAAGCTGTTTTGAGTGGCAACAAAGAATAATAAAGGAATAGAACGAGAAAATTGTGGTGTTGTTTTTAATGTTTATTTACTTTCAGTTTAATGTTTAATTATTTAACATGTTCGTTATCTTCCTTAATAACTCCTTCTCCTACATAAGAAAAAGGTTTTCTCATAGAATGAACCTGGTCAGCTAAAATTTCTCTATACTTCTCTCTAGTGATCCTTTCTTTCAGGGTTATGATTGGTCCAGCAGAAAATCACTACAAGGCTGTCCATATCATGACAGATGTACCTAATAACAGTTGGAAGGAAACAATAACGATCATACCCTTGTGCAGTTGTCCTCCAAACGTGTACCTGTCTTTTTTGTCAATCCCCATATTACTTTTGTCCTCTTATCAATCGACAAGGTTTAAGGAGTGCGACACCACTGTAGAACATGCCTGGTATTAACATCTGAGACAAGTTGCTTGGGAATTGCTTCTCAGCTGTAACTGTTCTGTTTATGAAAGCGCCTTCTATCTGCAATCCTTGATGCTGGTGAGTGCCGATGCTGATTAAACTGTGTGGTTATTTTTTGCTGCAGTTGTTCGCTTTTTAGACATTAAAATCTGCTTCAACACCCGTCGGTCTCTGTCACTGAGCTTCTCTTTACGACCACTAATTTACTTTTTCGAGCTTGTCTTGCCACACTGTGTGAAGGCTCTCATGATTTTAGACACCATATATCTATTGTAGAACCATGTAAGAGTTGAGGAGTTTAGGTCACACTTTCTCCAGCAAGACGGTCTCCTATAATTTGACCTCTGAAAATCTGAGAAATCCAATATGTTACGCTTTTGAAAAAAAAATCAAGACTTAGAGAACTTCAATAAAGCTATCACATTCAACCAGAATATACATATTTATACTTATGGAAAAAAAAATGGTATCTGTTATATTTTAATATTTACGAAGCGCAATTATAAAAATGTCAATTTCATTCACATTTCCATTATTTTGATAACCACCTGTATGTATGTAATGTAAAGATCTATTCATTTTCTGAATTGAAATGCTTTAGTTGTGGCAGTTAAAGATTCTGCATTATATCAGATCATCTTCAATTTAAATAATTTTAACATACGATGCTCCCATCGGATTGAGTATCTTCGTTCAAGTGCTAAGCAATCAAGAAAATTTTATCCTTCTCTACATTTAAAAATAAAAAAAATCAGTTATTTTTAGTAATATTAGAAAGATTATAGGATGATTAAAAGAACTAATATTATAAAAATAATATTAAATAATAACTTGTTTAAGTGAATGGAAATACTAGTTGTTTTTAGAAATTACGTTAGTGCGTTTTGAGGATAAGTTTTAACCACTCGCTGAGGCACGTGTAAACTATTAAAATACTCTTTTTATTTGAATCACAAAAGTCGTCTGGGTGGCGTGGTTGGTTTGTCGTTGACCTTCTGCATCCAAGGTTGAGGGTTCAACACAGGCCCAAGTCGGTGGATTTTCATGATGCAGAAAATCGACAACGGCCAAGTTGTATGATTAAACGGCACGTAAAAGATACCTAGAGTGCCTGTTTGACTTGGGTGCCCTCGGTAAAATTAAATCCTAGTACAGGTTCGAATCGTCAGAGCTCAGATGCTCCCTCTAGGGAGAAAACTGGGCGTCATAATTACTTGCAGCGATTGGTATCCACCTATATGCTGCCTCACTAAAAAGAGATACCAGCTTCCGGGAATGTTAAAACACCAATCGCAGCCCATTAGGAAAAAAAATGAATCACAAAAAAAAACTGTCAAAATATAAGTTTTAATTTTTTAACGAGACATGCAAATGCTCTTAAGAGAATGCTAAACCTTGTGTTTTGAAATAGGGTATTTCTAATTATATTTTAGGTATAATATATATATATATAGGGGAGACCGGGGCAAGATGATGAGCGGGGCAAGATGACGAATGTCCTAATTTTTCCGTACTCCACTAGGTAGCAGCATCAAATGAACACTACTGGCTCTCCTTTTGGCCTTTCGTTAAACATTAATATAGACACACTGAAATCGCCCTTTTTGTGTTAGTTGTGAAGCTTTGATTGTTTTTTGATGCCGCGATATAACTTTTATGTATCTGTAAATAAGCTCTGCTACAGATACAGGTAAGATATAACGTTTCTCTTTAGTAATTTGGTTTAAATACTACCTATTACCATAAAGAAATGTCAATTAATTGCCTTCCTCCATGGTAATCAGAACGAATATCTTTAAACAGACATTCTGGGGCAAGATGACGATCCGAAACACGGGGCAAGATGACGAGCTCGTCATCTTGCCCCGTGTTTCGAAATTTATTAAACTAACTATTGTTGTCCATTCTATTAAATCCTGTGAACACTTGTTTGTCTGTGTATATGTCCGCGTGACCTTGCGCTTCCATCTCTTTTGGGGCTAAGGGGTGCATCGGATCGGGAAAGGTTTCATTCGAAAGGGGGTAATCAGAGGAAGATATTTTTGCCATCCGCTAAGCCCCCCCCCTAAAGAGAAAGGAATGTAACAATAATTTGTTGCTTTAAAGCTACTGGCTTTTTATCTGCCTCTTTTTCTGATTTTTTTGCGAGAAAACGAATGCTTCCTGAACTTGTAGAAAGAGCTCTACCAGGAACTGTAGACAACTGGAGTGATAAGGGTTGGAACAATGAGGGCACTTTTTTCTCTTTTTTGAAGCATTTTTGTCTTCATGTGAAACCAAGCAAAGAATATCCTAATCTGTTGATTTTTGACAATCACAAAACTCATATAACCTTGCAGGCTGGTTTGGTTGCCATCGCATCGTCTCCAGCCCCTTGTTGTGTCATTTTTCGACCAGTTAAAAACGCACTATAGCCAAGCATGTGGCACCTTTATGGTCACTCATCCAGAACAAACTATCACAGACAAAAATATTGGTGAGGTTTTGAGCATCACTTACTTCAAATCAGCTACAGTTGGAAATGCCGTTGAAGGGATTTAAAGAATATGGGATCGAGCCTCACACACATAATCCTCAGACCCCGGTAATAGAAAACCAACTTATAAACCCTCCAGAAAAACCAGAACTTATAGCAAATGCTTTTTCCAATGCACCAAAGAAACCTGCTAGTGTTTTTTTTATTTCAAACCATTGCCTAAAACAACATAATGTGAGGAAAAAAAGAAAAAGCAAAAAACTTAGCTCTAGCATTCTTACAAGCACACCCAGCGAAGAAATGTTAGAACAAAGGGAAAAGCGCAGAAGAAAGAACAGGAAGTTTTTTAAAAAAAACAGAGAGAAAAAGCTCGTGAAGCTAATAAGGGAGTAAGAAAACTCAAACTGTTCCTGTAGGCCTAAGTTTATAAAATCTAAGCCAAACATTCCAGTAGTATCAACTTCAAAGGACGGTGTTATAAGATGTCCTGCTTGTGAAGAGGAACCCTCCAACAGAAGAATGGATCCAGTGCTGTAAATGCCAAGAGTGTTGGCATGAGGAATGTTCCAATTATAAAAATGGCATTTTTATTTGTGACTATTGTTAGGTACACAACTAAACACTTCAACATTACGTTACAATGCATTACACTTAGTTTGATACTTTGTAAGATGTAAAAACACAGTTATTATTCGTTAAACCATGTAACACATTCAAATGATAAAATATGTTCAATCTTTTTCAGTGTCGCCATCTTGCCCCAATGCAAAAGTCATCTTGCCCCAGTACTGGGGCAAGATGGCGATTTGTTAAGGTTATGAAAAAATAAAATAATCTTTAACTGCTTTTATTTGAAAAATTAAATGGTAATAAATTTTAATACTACAAAGGACTACTCTAACATTTCATGTAAAATTGATTTTACTACCCTTAAAAATAAACTGATAAACAACAAAAAACTGTTAACGTCGTCATCTTGCCCCAGTCTCACCCCTATATATATATATATATATATATATATATATATATATATATAATTCGAATTTTAAATAAATATCAATTTTGGTTACTATATATAAAAGAAGGGATGGCAAGATCTATATAATTCAATGAAATGTAACACCCCACATATGCAGTTATTTTTAATATCATGTTATTTAATCAAATGAAGTAATTTCCAACTTCAATTTGGCTGGTTATTCAAAAAAGAACAAATCCCAGAATAGAAGCATTTAATAAACACAAGCTCACACAAAAGAGATCCAGGAATCTCTAACTGAAATTTCACTTATGTGATTAATATAATTAAAAATTAATTATTATTGGAATAAATGCACTTCATAGAGTTATTCATTGATACCTTTTTGTATTTTATATCCAGTTAGAATCAATTTCTGGCTTTGAAAGCAAAAACTAACATAGTTGGAGTTATTTCATTATTTGTCTCCTGATTTGATTTTTGTTGAAAGGGTGTACATTTAGTTATATACACTCAACCACATACAAGAATTTTTCTTCCTCCCAAAAATATTTATTGACTCGTTTAAGAAGTATTTGTTCCAAAAGGAATTAATACACACATACACAAAATAATCACGGTGTCGTGTTGTTTCAATGAATGTTTCTTTTGTTACTGCATATTACAGAGTAAATTGTATAAATTTGCATTATAAAAGTAATATTCGGTTTCTGCTTCATATATGCATCTTTTTAATTCAGTGGTTAAATTAGATGTTATCCATATCGTCGGCTTAGCCTATTATCCGTATGGCTTGCTGAAGCCCAAGCTAAAACAGTAATCCAGTTAAAAAAAATATTATACATCTTTTTCAAACTCTATTGCTGCATGTACTATATTCTAGTGCATATATGACTACCTTAACTTGATTGAGACTAATGACAATGCCTATCAGGCAAATTTTCTAGATGCCGAAATATAGTTAAAAGATAATGTAATTCGCACTAATATTTATGATAAAAGAAATGAATTAAACATCAATGTAATTAAAGTGCCTCACTGGGAAAATGATAAACATTTATCAATATTCAGAAACATTATTATGAACGTAACATATTTCTAGTTTAAAACATTATTTTAAAAAATATATAATAATACTATTAATGACTGCATAGATCAAAACTACCTAACTAATTTTCCAAATAGTTACCTGTATAAAGAAATTCTGTAATGTTTGGATAAAATTCTTATGTTTGCGTAGATTATTAGTTATCTATTGTTAAAGAATATGCAGTAAATATTCATATTGCCATGCATTATATCTATATTTAACTACTTACACATTCAATTCATATATGGCGCGATACAGTAGCTTTAAATATAATATACTCCAATATTTTTATTTTTATATTTTATCTTAATTTATTATCTTATAGACAAACTCAAAAATATACTTAATGTTACACGTCTATGTATTTTTAGTACTTAAATTAATACAGTTAGTAATAATTACTTCAGTAAAAATAAATTTATTCTTATTGCTGTGCTACAACTTGGCCTGTATTATTATAGTTTTGAATACATATTTCAAACTTGATTCTGTCAATAACTTGCTTAATATTCCTATTTTCATCATGATCTAAACATTTTTGAATCATTTTTTTTTTACATATATTTTTAGATTTAGAACTTTTATCCGTTATTTTTTAAAAGATTTCAATCAGTATTGTTAACAAAAAAAAATGAAAGATTGGTTAGCCACAAAACTGGTTTTTCCTCACTTTTATGTAAATTTAAAAGCTATTTTCAGTCAATATTGCTGATAGTACTGAAGCATATATCTTTGTTCTCAAAATTTGTCATTCATTTACCTTTAATATTCAAGTTGTTTGAGCCTCTAGTAGAAAATTTACTTATATATATATATATATATATATATTACAAAAAATAGTTATATACCTAAGATAACTATAGTCATGATAGAATAGATTTAGCCGCAGAAATACTAGAACAAACTCCTGGCCTTAGGAACCAGGATTGCAGGTTTAAACAACCTTCACCTGAATCTGCCAATACTCTGGGCCATAGGGAAAGCAAGAAATTTCTAGAGAAGAGAGTTTAACTATTATTATAAATAAAACCAATCTATTATGTCACACTCACACACACACACACACACACACACATATATATATATATATATATATATATATATATGTGTGTGTGTGTGTGTGTGTGTGTGTGTGTGTGTGTGTGTGTGTGTAATTCAAACGTGGGCTTGTTTATACAAATTTTATTCAGAATAAAAACGATAATTCTATCGTCGACAAGGTTTTTGATTCCTGTTGAAATCTCAAACATAGTCAGAATAATTGACTTAACTAAAAATGACTCTGAATTGTCGTGCGAAATATTAGAAATAAGCCAGAAATTCGAAAAAATAGGTTCCAGGTTCTTATAATCCAGAATAAAATACGTATTCTCATAGTGTGTTTTCATTCCTTAAAACGCATTTGAACTGCTATGCTTAAAATGTTTAAAAAGAAGCAATATGGTACATTCGTATAATACTATAGTGTATGTAATATTTTTATGTATTAAGCAAAACAACACTGACTGGTATTGCAGAAAATGTAAGTATGTTCCGATTTTGAAGAAAAAGAATGTTCAATTAACGATCACTATTAATATAAAAATAATGTGAACATCACGATGAAGTAAAATTAACTTAACAAGGTTATTTTCTTAAGCTGAAAGGATATATTTCATAATTTTTTAAGGATTGTTTATCATAAGAATAATTTCTTCATTCTCTATATAAAAAAAGTTTTCTTGATGATGTATTAGATTTATTTATTACTCTATGCTTATTCTACGGGAGGCACAAATAAAAGTAACAATATATTTACAACAGAATGGAGCAAAACCACAGTTTAGACAAATTTAGAACTACATAATAAATGCAAATTGCAGTTCTACAATTTGAGGAATGTGTATGAACAGTTGTATAATTAGTACAATGGGGGCGGTCCACCGTTAGGTGGAAGGGTTGTACCCCATCTATTATATTTTGAAAATACTTTTAATTCTTCAGATAAACTCCTATAGTATTGAGAAATTTATTATTTTTAGAAAAGTTGGGGAAAATGAAGTAAATTTATGTAGCATGCCCGCCGTAATGAAATATACATAAATATATCCAAAAGTTTGCCCAGTTAATGAAGAATTCGCGAAGAATGAAAATGAGTTAGTCTGAAAATCCTCACTTAATGAATTTTAAAATCAAGCCCCTTATAAGGAACCCAGTAGAATGCCAACACTTCAGGAAGGAACGCCATCTTAATCAACCAAGTCATCCAAAAGTGATTGAATTTCACTGTTGCAACATTAGTTGCTCAAAGAAGCGAGAACATTTTCCCGGGCGAGCTTCTTGAAGAAACAAACAATTCTTCTGATAGAATATTATTAGAGAGAACTATAAGTGTGTCCTTACAAAAAAAAACATATTTAAGTATTTTACTTTCACAGCTTAAAGGATTAACTGTTATATAGCTGAAGAATGTAAAAGATTAAGGATGCTTTTCAGATTCTTAATTTCCATAAAATATTCAAAGTAATTTAAGTTAATGAGAGAACTTAAGAAATTTAAGAGAAAGAGATTCCAGATTTAAGTTTTCCGACAAAATTTATAAGATTTTCGCATTAACATTGTACAATGAAACAACACGAAGCAGTTGGAAACGACCCTAATATTGACCTACGTTTAAGCTAGCAACCTACACCTAAGGCTACCCCACTATCCAACGTGAGGACTTTGAGCCTAGACAAAAGATCACGGGGGCCTTGGGGCTTCAGGCCCGTACTCGTATCCGACGTGTCATGAGTTCAAGCGCTATGCCACTGAAGACCCACTGTGTAGAGGGTCTGATGCATGATAAATATGTCTACACTCAAAGCCCTTCCACTGACGTGGTGTAGTAGTATAGAAAGGGGTGCCGGGGGCTCAAATGTTGTCCTCGTTACTTAAATGTGGTAAAAATTTTCGAGGTTCGTTGCCAATAATTATTCAGTTGTTTTGTAGTGCGACGTTAATTAACATTCCCTTGCTTAAGCCTAGATTAGTTTAACATGCATCATCATTTCTGCACGCCGGATCTTTAATAGCAGCAGGACTCATGTATAATCGCCAAAGGTTGTCTGAATGCTTATGTAAATAGAAACTTTGTTTTTTTTCTGTTTGTACTCTACTGGCGAGTGTAATGCTTCAGGGCTCATCATAAACGAAACTCAGTGGCGCAACTGCCCATGAGAGCCAATACCTACAGTGCATAAATCAGTTTTCATGATCTTAGACACTGTGGTATATTGATAAGTGTTCCGGTCAGGTGGTCAGTCTGGTGCAAAACCAGCTCCTTAAAACAAGGTTGGTATTCATTCATCGATCCACTGGAAGGATGGAAAGTTGAGTCGACCTTACTCCGGACCTGAAAAATGGAAGCGCGATATACTACCACTCAGCAACTAAGCTTCTAAGGTTCGCAAAACTGGTTTAAAATAAAAGTTGTTTTCGTTATAATGAGCTTTCCTTCATCCTGAAATGTTTGTAGGTTTGAAGATCAATTCCAGCTCAGACCAGGTTTACCTATTGCGTGCTTGGGGTGGGCCCCCAAAGGTTTAAGGCCTGGAAGGGCCCAGATAAGTTGAACTTAAGCTGGTTTATAAATTTCGATAGTTATGAGCCAAGAGGACCTGTAGATCTTCTGAGCCCTATGCCCAAAATAAGCTTAATCTAGCACTGCTTCAAATGATAATATATTAACTCATTCCCACTACATTATAGAAATAACGAAGACCCCTGTGCAATGCATAGGAGTTGCATGCTGGGAAAATTAAATTTCATTATTGAATCAAAAGAAATATTTTAATTTTGCTAGAAGAAAATAAAAATAGGAAAACATAAATCTGTCATCTCTATCAATCAAATCTCTGGGTTTTTTATGTGAAAAAACGAACGAATCTACTTTTTTTCATTTGTAGCTTGTTAATTTTAAAACGTGTTTCAAAATGGTCATCTTACACGCAAGCGTGAAGCTGCAATGCAACAGAGTGCGAAAACATACATTTCGTCACGAATCCCTCATGAAAAAAAAAATCATTCCTGGAGACACAATTCTTTAAGTTTGAATTGGAATGCTTCCCTTTATTGTATCTGTACTAGTAAGCCTATAAAAGGCTCTTTCTAATATTCAAATTACAATAATGTTCTATGTAATAAACATCTATAGAATGAAAAAATATGCCGAGACTGTGTGAATTATTTCGTCGCAATATATAATTTCTCATATGAACCTACGAACCAGAAAATAATTCTGCCATTTTCTAATAAATTTTTCTAGAAGGCACATTACAGAAAGTTATCTCGAAACATCCTTAGAAGAGTTTGGTAAGTTGAATGTATGTGTTTAAATTTGATGGATACTTAATTCTTATAGTTGAATTTATACAATTGTTCTACGTAGAATTTATTTTTAATGGGGTTGTTTTGAATTAAAATTGCTTTTAGGGCTATACACAAATCTAGTGCATTTTGTAATTTCAAACTACGGTTAGTAATTATTGACAAGACTGAGTTTTCTCGATTAAGAGTTACGAAACTCTTTTCTAGATTTATTTTGAAATAATACATTACATTTTAGTCAATACTAAAAAAAATATTATTTTTTCGAACAAAAAGTAAAAATGTACTCAAAATTTTTAAACCTGCATTTATTAATTTAATCAGAACTTTTTTCCAATACATAAATTCCTAAAAATATATATTTTAACAATATAGTTTTTTTCCCACTTCATGAATGATTTGTGATGTTGCTGCGGTAACCGAGGGGTCATGATCACGAACTCGTGATCGGCGTCTCTGAGTCATCCAGCAACTAAATACGAGCTGCGTAGAGTGGCGTTAAATCTGTCTCTACTAAAAATCCTCAATAGGTGCTGGGGTGGAAGTTTAAAGGGATAGGGAATGTGCCCTCCTCATCCCTTCTCCATGGCTCAAAATTACGAAGTTCGTCGTCCATAGATCATGGTCAGCTTCAAGTGAATATTAACGTCCCACTGTTCAGCTATACGAGGGCTTTTGGGGACGGACCACGTCACTTTGAACCACGGTCAAGGGACGCGGACGACACCTGAGCTGGCACCCCTCTCTCCTAACTACCACACCACCCCAACGGGAGGACGTTTGAGCTCTCGACAGATTTTACGTGCATCGCTGACCTACACGGCGGGTCTTCAGGGGTACTGGGATCGAACTCATGACACGCTAGCCACGATCCGATGCCTAGACCACTTGGCTACCATGGCCTCACTCAGCTTCAAAGTGCGACCTTTATTTAACATGAGGTATATAACTTGGTTGCTTCATGCTGGAGTTAGAGATAAGTATTTTAGAAGGGACTTTTGGTTGCTGTTCTCGGTAATTTAAAATCTAAGTCATACAAGAGGACGAAGACGCTTATCTATATATGTTATTTTATATGCCATACTGTCGACAGACTGTTTATCTATTACGATACATCAGCCTAAAATAAACTTTTTTTGTATCGCAGTGTATGAATTGAAGCGACGTGTGTGTGTGTGGAGAAGTAAAAACGCATAAATAATTAGATGTGTGAATGGGTGTAGAATGTGTTATTGGAATACATGTGGATGCGTAACGTTAAGAGAGATTTGCTTTTCCCCTCACATGAACATCGTGCTCATTAAACACACTAGTCATGTAGCAACTCGTGTCACATTTGTGAATAATAAATAACCAAGAACTCTAGCTTAAATTCTCTATTCTTAAAAAAAAAAACTCTGGCAGAACACACACAGCACGCGGAACTATCAAAATATCTTTTGTCTTACATCTTTGAAACTTTTTGTGAATCAATGCTTTAAACTTATAATACTGTTGATGACTTTATATATAATTCAGGAATTTAATTGTAAACATTACTATATAAAGAGGGACCGCAGTAGCCTAGTGGTCAAGGTAACGAACTCAAAGCTGGCTTGTCATGAGTTCAAGTCCAGCACCTCTAGAGACCCGCCGTGTAGGGGTGTGATGCACGTTAAATCTGTCGAGAACTCAAACGTTCTCCCATTGGTGTGGTGTGGTAGTTAGGAGAGGATGATGCTATCACTGGTGTCGTCTTCGTCACTTGTCCATGGTTCAAAATGACGAGTTCCTTCCCCAAAAGCAATCGTGTAGACGAATAGTGCGGCGTTAATATTCACTCACTGCTATGTAAAGAAGTACTTTACGACCACATATTCTAATTAAATAATGTTTGTTCTTTTGAGGTCTGATTTTGTGAGTGTCTATGTCTCTAACTTTATTTCTACCCATTCATTCCGATTTCTTTTTAAATAAAATATTTTTCATAGTTGCCTTACCCCTGAAGGTGCGTTCCATAATTTTAGAATCACCCTGTATTGCCTGTCATTTTCCCCCAATGAATGTAACTCATGTGTTATCATAGACACATGGTAAAGGCAATCATGTGTTTCTAGCCAATCAGTTAATGCGCTTCGCTGTTGCCAACATTTATTTTGCGGAAACTATATATATATATTTTTCAAACAGTACATTTTAGGCAACAATAATAACGAACATTGGTAAAAAAAATGCACTTGATTTAAATTATACATATACTATACCAGGCATGACTAAAAAAGACCGAGACAAAGTGAGTAGTTTGAAAAAAGACTTGAGTTGGCAACAACTGTTTCGGTGGCATCATTCCACAAACAGCTCTATCCTTGTGACCAGTTTCGACTTAACCCATCACGCCAGTTGACAGTACTGTGTCATTGAGGGAACACGTAAAACTGCATTCCACCGGTAAAATGTCTAACGTAAAAACTGAACAGCTAATCAACATCAAGTTTTTTGTGAAACTTAAGAAATAAGTTAAGGAAACATATTTCAAATATAAACTGAGACTTATGGAGATAAAACCTTATCTCGTGCATGTGTGTTGGAATGGCATATGCAGTTTTCAAGGGAAAGGATCAGTGTCGAAAATAATGAGCATGCTGGGTGCCTAAGGGGAGCAATTACAGACGAAAACATTGCCAAAATTCACGATGTGATCCGGGGTGACCGAAGTTTAAGTGTTCGTACAGTGACGAAGTTGGTTAACTTTAATAGGGAAGCTGTTTCTAACTAATTACACATGAGGAAGATATTTGCTTTATTCCAAAAGTTCTGTCCAATGTCCAGAAACAGTGCCGTAGAGATGTGTGTGTGGATATATTAGAACACGTTGCAAATGAGCCAAATTTGCTGTAATCTGTTGTAACATGTGATGAGATTTGTATTTTTACCTGTGACCCAGTCAGTAATCATCAGTCGATGCAGTGGAAGTCTCCAAAACCCCTTGCCCCCCCCCCAAAAGGCACATATGTCAGAATTAAAATTCAAAGTAATGTTGATTGTCTTCGACATGAATGGAATTCTAATTATTGAGTGTTAATCAACACAAATACGTTGAAATACTAAAAGGACTTCGAGAAAAAAATTAGGAAAAAATGGCTACAAATGTGGATTGATGGAGGGTTCACACGGCCCTATCTGTCAAGCAGTTTCTGACCAGCAAAAACATTATTATGATGGGACATTCCCATTCCTTATTCCATTCTTATTTTTTATTTCCTACATTTAAATCTTGCTTAAAGGGAACCCATTTTACATCAACTGAAGAGAATCACGCAAAAACGGGGGGGGGGCGCAAAAATACCCTGAAGGGCCTTCCGAAAGCCAAGTACTTCATTAATTGAATTTAATTAGCAAAAATAATTTTTTTATTAACCTAAGTAGGAATTGATTTTAAAACAAATTTTTATATTACTTGTTTTACATCTGATACGCCTTGATAAGGCTCTTTTTAAAACCAATTACACCATAGCAACTAGGGTACCAAATATACAGTATCGTCTTTTGAAATAGTATGGAATCTAATTCAATCACGTTTTTTAAAAAGTGTTGAATTACATATTGACTTTAATCAATTTCAGAAACTTGACATCTCGTGACCTAAGTTTCGTAAGTCGAGAGTCTTTCTTTCATTACAATATGCTTCAGTATTAAATCGAAATGTTCAATTACAAATATAATTGAAAATTGATCCAAATATTGAAGATCATCTCGATTTCGATGTATTTTTTATTGCAAAAATGATAGTCGTATTTTCAATTTTCCATTTACTGACCATAAACTTTCAATACAAATTCTTATGAAACCTAATGCTATTGTTAATTCCAATAGATATAGTAAGTCCTCCATATCTTAGAAAAATATTTTTACGAATTATAAATTGAAATGCTTCGTGTAAGATAATGCTATTCGATTAAAAAACATTCATTTCTTATTTCGGAAGGAACTTAAATATCAAAATCAATCATAAAATAAATTAATTTTAACGTCATGTTTATATATATATATATGTGTGTGTGGGAGATTGTTCTTTTAGCATTTGAATAGTTGAAAGGATTGAATCCTGATTTTAGGTCTTTAAAAGTATGACTCCAAATGAAAATATTTGGTTTTAGTTCATTTGTAGGAAAGTAACACAGTATAAAACACCCGTTAAAAAATGTGTGAATGCTGTGATCTAATTACATAGTCGAATGATGGTTGGAAATATCTATTTATATAGCATTCTGCATTTGAGTCTGCTTAAGATATCGGATTTCATAAAGAGAAATATTGTGTCTTGCAATTAATTCACTAGGCTATCTAAGGTAATTTATTGAAATCATAATTTAGTTCACTTTGATTTAAATGAATGAAACCAATTTTGCTATTTGATGAAAATTGTAAAAGCTGTTAAGAGGGCCTCGTTTTAAAAAAACATTCATCCGTTAATTTTTAGAACTAAATAATTTTTCTGAAACTTAATTTTATGCTCTTTTGTACAGTTTGATGGCTGAAGAAAAGAGTATGTGCATAAGATTTTCGAATTAAAAAGCACCTACATTTTTTTAAAGAATTTCAATCGCAGTTTGTATTTGTGTATATGTACATTAACTTTGAATATTATAAACCATAAAAAGAATAGTAATATTTTAGGTAAAAGGGATGATTTTTTTAAAAATTTTAGCATCATTATAATCACATTTTTCAAAGGGGCGCAGAGCATATTGTTACAGCCTCGCTCTCTAACTCGGCACTCATACGCAGTGATTTCACGTTTAGGTCAGGATGGAATAACTCAGTTATTACTCAAATCATTCACTTCCACATTCTTCTTTACAAATATAAACAGGACTTTATTACAGACTTTATGCTCATTAGAACACACAGAAAATACAAGAAACTCGCAATAGCCTCATGCCTTCGTTCCCTGTCTCTCACTCTCTTGTGTGTGGGAGTAAACAAAAATACACCCTTACATTCCCACGGTTTCAAAGTGCCCTCTACAGTTGGCCTCTAACAATATAAAAATTGTATGATGTATCAATGGGCTACAATTCTATTTACCATCAGCCTAAACAGTGATTTCCGTCGTACTTTCATATGGACAGAGCCAAGGAACCACTACCGGCCCTCACATGTCCAAGAAATTGATCACTACGATGACAGAGATATAATGGTCTAGGCAGGTATCACGTTGAAGGGCTTCTCAGACCTCCATGTCTTTGAAAGAGGAACTGGGTCTGCTGTGAGGTATAGGAATGAGGTCCTGGAGCCTATGCTTGCTTTTTTAGGGGTTCAGTTGGTTCTGATTTAGTTTTAATTGAAGACAACGCGAAGATACATAAAGCCCATTTGGTCGATGAATTTTTGATAAATGAACTTATTCGCCGAGTGGATTGGCCAATTAGATCTCTAGACCTCAATCCCTTTAAGCATGCTTCGGGACGCTCTGTGGAGGGCAATTGAAACTCGCAACCACCCTCTCTATGAACCCAAGGCCTGTAAAAAGCGCTGCTAAACGAGAGGGACCAATTGCCACTTCCTTATTTCCAGTACAAAATCATGGTGCAAGGCCTATATATTTGTAGGAGAAGACCATACCTCCCAACAAGCTCCATATAACCCGCTTCCTCCCTTTTTTGTTCTATTCTACAACCGCTCTTTCCTTCCTACTACGATGAGTGTTGTGTACGATTATGTGAGAGTAATATGTGTCAAATGACTATTTTTTTTTTGTAATATACCGACCCTATATACAGTGACGAAACGGAGAATATTTACGCCCTCCTGCAAAGTCAGGTTTTGGGCCCCAAAATGGATTTTACAAAGGGTAGATACTTGGCGGAAATCAAGCTTGGGAGCCCCCTAGAACCGTCTCTCCCAATGCGGGGGTTGCAGGGGTGTATGTTACGCCACTGCCTATGTATAAGCCAACCATAGACCAAATTTGTTTAGCAGCTCTAGAGGTAATCGAACAAATCTAACAACTCTCTTAGTTTTGAACATAAGTATATATATATATATATATATATATAATTGAATGTATTACATAAATATAAAAAAGGGACCTTGTGAAGAAGAATCAAACTGAAGCCAAGACCATGACTTTAATCTTTGAGCCAAACATAATCCAAATAAAAAAAGTTTCATTTTGTTTCTATTAGGGAATTTGTGTTTATTATTATTGTTGTTATCCTTTTTTATACGATTTCTGTAACGTTCATTTGCTACTGACTTCTTATTTCCTAAACATCAAATACAAACTTTTTTAACAAATATCTTCCGCTTTTTCTTAAAAATAATTTAAAATGTATTCAAGGATTAAGTTGCATTTACTTGTATTACAAGAAATGGAAAGAGTTTAATTTTGTTTGGTTTTTTTTCCACAATGAAAAAAATTGCCTATTTTTATTGATGTCATCTATATTTTATTGCAATTTTAGAACTTTTGTATTTTTGAAAACAACATTTAATTCCCATGAAAAACAGTAAAACCACAATGAAGAATTAGAGAAGAAAATTTCAAGACACCCTACTGTGTGTGTTACGGTGAAACCATTCGATACATCCTCGGTAACATTGTTCCTTCAAAATGCTTCCCGTACAGAGGGGCGTCCGAATTCTGAATACAGGAACATAACTGGCATGTAAAATGACTCGGTACATTAATATCCAGCTCTAACGGCTTCTTTTTGGCAGACTATCTTACCCAAAATGGTCAACTCCGAAAACAAAGCAGATGCAGATTTATTGATATTGCTGTCAAAGATCGCAAGCGAGTCAGTAGAAGTCCAAAATTCATGAGTGATCTTTAGTTTTTGAGGTCATGGAAACTAGTCGGTATGAAACCAAATAAGCTCAACGTGAAGAAGAAAAATGAGCTTTGAAGCACCTCAATCAGCGTTGAAAGCTTATTTAGAAAGAATATATTTTCAAAGAGCCGAGGGAAAATACTATTCCAGTGATTCTCAAACCCTGTGCTGTGGTACCTTTGTGTGCCACCCATTTTTTTAAAATTGTTAATATAAATTGAAAAAAAAAAACCGGAACTGAGTCATTTGGTTGTTTTATAGAAATAAACAATTCATAAAGTTGTTACTAACCATTTGACTACACTAGAGGAGAGAACAAACAAACTTAACAAAATTTAAGTATAAAAGATTAATTGGGTTCGAAATCGATTTTTAATAACGGATACATCTGTATATACATTAACTCTGATTGAAGAGGAATTAATTTCTCTCTGTAATAATCGAAATTTAATTTCAAAACATTCGGAATGGTCAATCAGTTCCTTATGGAATAAAATTAGAGGCGATTATCGCATAATAACTCTAATAAAGTTTTTAAAAATATTGCTACAATTTTCTACATCTTATTTATGTGAATTTGGATTTTCAATCTTAACAAGTATAAAAATGAAAAAAAAGATCGAGACTTTTAAATGTAGATAATAAAATGAGAGTGACATGATCATTTTTAAAAGGGCTGTGAATCGGTATTTTTAATTTTGCAGACCTATATGTTTCTCAGGACCTGGTATCCCTTTTTTAGTTCGGCACCCTGTAGGCGATACCAATTACCGCAAGTAATTTTGTTGCTTAGGTGCCTCCCCACAGAGAGGCACCTGAACTCAACCGATGCGAAATTCGTAATTAGGAATTTAATTTTGCCTAGAGTATTCAAGCCCAACGGGCACTTGAGGGATTTTTTACTTGCTACATAATGATACGATGTCGATTTTCTACATCATGAAGATCCATCGCGAACCCGTAACCTTGGGTGCAAAAGGCCAGCGACAAACCAACTACACCACCCAGACGGCGCATTATCATTTTGACGACCCAATATAAACGAAATTATTAAAAACCATCAAGCTCAAAAAAATTTCCCACTAAACATATTCTTATAATAATTGCTCAGTAAAAATTTTGTCTTTATCTTGCATATGTTATTTTATTTAACATTAAAGATTATTATCATAAACTATTTTATAGAGTGTATTATAGATACATAAAATTCTTTTAAGCTTTTTTCAGTGTTACTGGGCCGCCAAATTTTGATATTGTTAAGAGTGTACCGTATCAACAGAAAAAAAGGTTGAGAATCACTATATTATTTGTAGATTGCATATTAGATTCTTATTTTTATTTTTAAAAAAATTATGATAGTTCAATATTAAGTTTCTTTAAATGACGTTTTCATCTATTATTGTATTTACAGAATAATCGTCCGAGAACCTAGTCAGAAAAATATTTTGGAGTATCTACAATTTAATTTACTATTATTATTATGTATTACGAGGGTCACTCTGAAATTTTAAGATACTTCTAGGTTCTTAAAGTTATACTTACAAACTTTTAGGAGTGTTCAAGGTAAGCATTACTGCACTTTTGTAGACGAATTTTCCACAGATTAAATGCCTCAAACCATTCATTTATTGAAATGGATGAAAAAATGCTTTTATAGCCACATTAATCTCTTCTGAATGAAAACAATGTCTACGTAAGTTTTTTTAGACTAAAAAATAACCAAAAATCACACATAGCTAGATCTAGAGAATAAAATAGATGTTCTATCACTTTTATTTCTTTGGTAAACTTGGTATATTTCTCTTTACATTCATGTATCACTTATTGCAATATGTGTAGTAGTTTCGATAACATGATTTTTTTTAAAATCGAGTCCATCATTTTTACTCACTATGTATTATGAGATAAATAGGCATAGTTTTGTAGATGTTATTTAAGAAATCATTGTATTCACTTAGGTATTCTAAGCAGGTTAAATAATTTAGAATCATTACCTTCATCATGATTCTTAATTCGCAATGGTAAGCGATTCATTAATTTTATTGTTGACACAATTTTCTTCAACATTTCTCAAACAGCATTCTATTTTCTTTTCGAATACTTATTGAATACCAATTCTATTCAATTTGGTTGATGTTTTGTATAGAATACGCATGGCTAATCTTTTGAAATTTCACGATCAGACGAAATAACAATAAATGATCTCAAATTTTGCAAATCAGTCATTAATTCAGATTTGGAGTTTGATAAAAGTTTGCAAGAGTTGCAGAGAGAGAGTAAACACTTTTTTTTACCGAATGTATCAACCGAGTTCGCTTTTCCATTCGATTTATTTCTGTAAAAATTGATCATAAGAAAAGTTCTTTGTAATAAATTTAAACTGTCTTTATATATTGATTTCAGATTAACTATAATCTCGATGTATTTTGAGGTTTTATTGAATAATAACACCATCAAAGTTCAAAATTTGTTGTTACATCATTTATTACTTCGATGTCTGTATTCAAGAGTTTTTCCGGACTGTATCTTTTGTGTTTTCAATTCCATATTTTATCAATAGCATTTTCAATATCTTACTTCTCAGCATGCTTTTTCCTTATTCTTCAATGAAAGGCCCAAATGGTTCAAAAGAAGTTTGAAACACAGACAGTTTATTTCAAGTAGATTTTGATAGCGATTTTGTTCTAAATTTGCTGTTCAAAAATTATGCAGTGCATTTCGTTGATTCTCAATGATTTCTACTTTTATTTTTCTTGTTTGTTTTTTCCCTCACTTTTCTATCCCACTTTATGATTTCTAAATTTTTTACTGTAAAGAAAATGTTGTTCATTTTTTGTTTTTTTGTTTTGTAAATAAAACATTTTTTAAAAAAAATTAATACGATGAAATGGGGAACCCTGTGGCTCCCCAGGGCCACAGATGGTTGTGTAGTCCTCTTAATGTCAAATACACTGCTGTATATTCAACATGTAAATACTTTCGAAGAGACCGTGTGTCTTAGAAGACGAAAAAAAAGTGTTTTAAAAACAAAATATTGAAATTTCAGGCTTCATGTAATTTTGCAGATGGTACCGTATTTTTTTCTTGGGAAGGAAAATGTACACACGCACAAGAATAATTTAATTTTCAAACCGATACTTCTGGTTTTCTTTGTGTAAATTAACGAAAAAAACAAAAACCATTTCCATTTGTATATTAAGCCAAAATTACATTGAAATTTAAGTCGTTTCTTTATGTTCCGCTTCCACATTTTCCTTTCTTCAAACATTCGAAAATATCTTTAAAAAATATTAAATAAATAAAAATGAATTTTTCTTTGTTGTTGTTTTTTATTTTAAGGCTTATTATTATGTATAAAATAGTTTTTAATGTAAAAAATATTCTGGAAGTTTTGAGGTGGTATTGCTATATATATACTGCTGGCCACCGTAAATGCAACACCCTGAAGGAAGCACGCAAATAACATGAAATTTACAACATGCATTAGCGGAGGTGAGATATGCAAATGATTAGAATTTCAGCGCAGACACACATCACGCACGCCTGTGGCGCCACCTCAAAGCGCTATTTAAGGCTTGGAGATTTCAACGATTTCATGTTCGTCAATTGTGTTTTTCTTGTGGTATTTCAAAAAACGATCAGTTATGTCTCGTAGAAAACAGCGATCAGTTTTTGATCAAGTATCCGAGTTCAACAGAGGAAGGATAGTGGCCTACCGAGATCGTGGATTATCTTTCAGGGAAATCAGTAGTCGTGTTGGACGAAACCAAACAACTGTAATGCGGATATGTGACCGTTGAATGCAAGAGGGTACGACGGACCAACGTGGTCGATCGCATCCACCTCAGTGCACCACTTCACGTGAGGACAGGTAAATTGTGCGTATGGCAGTGACGGATAGCTCAGTAGCATCTCGAACCATAGCACAGCACATTGAGTCTGCAACGCATCATTCGGTGTCTGCATGTACCATTCGACGCCGTTTGCAGCAGAGTGGTCTGTCCGCAAGACGTCCATTGCTTGGTCTACCCTTGACGCAGAAACACAGACCACCGCCAATGGTACGATAAAAGAAGGATGTGGGAGGCAGAATGGAATGAAGTTGTCTTTACTGACGAGTCACGCATCTGTCTGCAACACCACGATGGTCGGATTCGAGTCTGGAGACACCGTGGAGAGAGGATGCTGAATAGCTGCGTTACGCACCGCCACACTGGTCCTGCACTGGGTATTATGGTATGGGCCGGTACTTTAAACAGCCAGCTCTACATCTCCGAGGTGTTGGAGCCAGTTGTTCTTCCTTACCTTTAGGGCTTGGCCACAGCCACATTCAACAGGATAAAGCTCGACCACACGTGGCACGCATTGTCCAAAGGTTCTTCACCAATCAACAGATTGAATTGCTCCCTGGCCGGCTCGCTTTCCGGATCTTTCACCGATCCTTCGAACATGTGGTACATGGTTGCTCAACGATTGGCCCAGATTATATCCCCAGCTGCCACACCAGATCAACTTTGGCAACGTGTGGAAGCTGATTGGTCTGCTGTATCCCAAGAACACATTCAAAGTCTCTTTGAATCAGTGCCGAGGCGTGTGGCAGCGGTGATCTCCAACAATGGCGGCTACTTTGGCTACTGATTCTGGCAGGAAGCACACTTCGCAGAAGTCTATAAATTAAATCATTTGATACTTGGTCAACATGTTATCTACAAAATAAATTTTGTTGTGCTATATTTTGTTTTTCTTGGTGTTGCATTTACGGTGGCTAGCAGTGTATATATATATATATATATATAACTTAGTCTTAAAAACTGTAAAACATCTGTGCAAAAGTTATATTTGACATTAACTTTAAGAAACACTTATTTAATTCTTCTGCTCACTGTAAAATATTATAATGGTTTTATTTTGTTCATTTAATTATTGTATAATTAAAACTGTGAGGTCAATGGTTTTTAAAGTTCTAAAAAGAATCCTATTAGAAAGTATTACAAGTATTTACAAGTATTAGAAAGTATTTACAAGTAAGCTCTCTCTTACTTAATTCGCTAATCTTTGTTAGTAAATTACATATATTTGATGTCTTCTTAGATATCATATTAATTCACACATGAATGTCTTTAATAAAATAAAGTGTTGAATTCCTAATCCTTTTAAAGATAAATTGCAATCTACATTGATTACTTCACTCCAATACATTGATGTAACATGAAGAGTTAATGTTACAGCAGGACTGTCCATGGTGAGTTAAAAATTTGAGATTCCATGGTCATGCAGCTCACAAGCCAAGCATCACCCCCGACCCAGAATACGAAGCGTCGATTGTTTGATAAAAAAATAACTCTCTATCATTGGACTGTGAACTTTTAGAGCGATGAATCTTGCTTTATAGTCCAGTCTGACAGTCCAATGGACGCGTCTGAGTTTAGCGGATGCAATCACTGCAAGCGCTTCTTAAGTGACTGCATTATGCCGACTGTTAAGTTTGGAGATGTCAACATCATGGTGTGGCCAGTATGCCTTAGTTCCTGTAGTTGGAAATATGAACTTTCGAATATGTGTGTGTGTTATTCTGAACAATGCTTCTCTCCCAACTGTATGGCAATATTTTGGAGAAGGCTGATTTTTCTTCCTGCAGGATAACTGTTCCATTCATCATCGAAACTTGTGCATTTCGCGAAGTGTGTTCGAAAATTGAACTGGTCTTTCTAGTACCCGATCTAAATCCTACAGAACGTCTTTGGTATGAGCCATCCTCTTGGCCGACATTCACTTTAGATGTGATGGATGCTCGGAAATTATTTTTTTTTATGGACGCCTTTCAAAAACTGCCCTGTAAGTCTTTCCAAACGTGTAGAAGTCATAAATGCAAAAGGGGGACTAGAACATCATAATAGTGTATAACCTCAGAACTCTCTGAATCCGTACCATTAAGTTTGCGATTACTTTTGACCAGAGAATGCACATTTATCAATTATTTTAAAGCAAAAATACACAAATTTACTAATTAAATTTAAACTAAATCTTCCATTTGATTTTCCAACAAAAAATACCACAAGCATTAATTAATATCTTATAAATTTTAAAAAAAGTATTTGGAATTATACAATTTTATTAGCAACTCAAAACTTTCTCAAAAGAATTCTTTGTAACATATTTGCTTTAATGATAGCATTGAAAGCTGGGCCCATTTATTTGAATACTTAATTATAAGCCCTATTAAGCATTGCAGCTCTAGTTAAGCTTATTACGTCAAAAAATCATTAAGCTTATTAACTGATAAAAAATATCAAAGGAACAAAACTTTAATATTTCAAAATCACAAGAAGTTAGTTTAAAAACAATCATGGAAACAGTAGCTTTTCTTACGGGATTAATGTGTTTTTTATCCTTTTATACAGTAAAGGTAAGTAAATATCTATATGGAATTTCGCGGGATTTTTCCCCCTACTTCATGTCTTTGATTCTAATTTTATTTAATATAATTAAAAAGTAATCCATTTCACATTAAAGTTTCAATTTAATTATAACAGCCATTTTTGAAGATTTAAAATTTGTACGATACTAATAATGAATAAATGATAAAATGACGATTGTTAAAAACAATTAGTGCTATAGTTGAACCGTATTTCAATTTAAAAAAATGGAAATTGTGAGTAAAAAAAAAACGATATATAAACATATTTAGTGCTGATAAAAGTTAACGAGTAATTAAAAATCCTCTATCTATTTTTCAGTGACTATTACTACTTACGTACTTTCAACAATTGAACCTTAAACCTCTGAATTTTGTATCAACGGATATTTTCATTGCTTATTTCCAATTGTACAAATAAGTTGATTGTATTGCCTGTATAGTGAAATAATATAAATAGATGTTAGTTCTCTCTTGTGTTCGTAGTTATTTATGTCATTCTAAGGAATAGGATTTCATTCTGTAGGTTAAATTTTTTCTGCGAGATTACTTTCGCTTCTCAAAGCTCATTCATATAAATATACAAATAATGGAGCTTTTTCCTCTCGAACAATCCAGCAGTATTTCTTTATAGCGTCGAAACGGATAGGTATTTTGAATACATTGTAGTTTGGTTTGTCTGTTTGCTTTACTAAACCATATCAACGCAAGCCATTGTAAGAGGATTTACCTTTGAATACGATGATATTTCATAGCTAATATACAGTCTGCCGAATTATTTAGATCCAATTTGCATTATCTTTTCGTTTTCTGTTCAATTCGTCTGACTGTACTATTTTCGTGAAAAGCTC
This sequence comes from Trichonephila clavata, assembly GCA_019973975.1. Classification (NCBI taxonomy): domain Eukaryota; kingdom Metazoa; phylum Arthropoda; class Arachnida; order Araneae; family Nephilidae; genus Trichonephila; species Trichonephila clavata. Next base: position 125,685 of record BMAO01000955.1, read on the forward strand.
AGATTGTTATTTTATCTATAAGGATCAAGAATCTTAGGAATTTATCTTTAGTCAAATAAAAAAAAATTTTAGTTCTTGCGAATTTAGTACTTCATTACGAATTCTGAAATGTTCCTTATTTACATTATTGCAGAACCGATACAAAGTAAATCTAGATTCAATAGCACGACTAACTACAACGATGCATCTAAATTTAGATTATATTGTTAAGAGCAATATAATGTTTTCTAACACAATATCATATTCTGTGTTATCTGGTGTGTATAGTATTGTTTAAATTAACGTGTTTTCTCGCATAGCGTGTTATTTCAATGAACTTGTTCTCGGCTTCTCACACTTTCAATATTCGTGACCCAATTTTCATTGTACACCATCTCCGTACAATAACAAAGTATTGAATACAATAATAATGTACTTTGACGCTAAAGCTATAATGCGACCGTACAAATCATCAAGATAAGAATTAAACTTTGTATATGTCCCTTTCAAGTAACAGGGTATAAGTATTGTTATTTTGTTTCTAACTTTTAAACTGGAACAGATTGCAAAATAAATTTTAATTAAATTAAACATTTATTTTCTCAATTATCCATTTCTAAAGTCTAATCTGTCATTTCCAGCATCCTACATTTGTGAAACCGTAATTTCTAGATTAGTATCAATATCTAATATTAAACTTTCCTTTGAAAAAATGCTGTGCAAAATAAGCCTATGGGAGCCACGAGTTAATATTAAACTTGTTCTCAATATAATATTGATAAATTAATTACCAAATACATTGTGCAGTATTATATATAATAAACTTAATTCATAAGTGTATATAGCCACCCAGCCAGTATGGTGGATATGAAAGAAAGCAGCGCACTCCTTCTGTTGTATGCTGGGATCATCATTTGTAAAGTCTATATTTTTCTGTGTTTGTTTCTGTCCTTTCTCTCTCGTCTTCATATGTATCTCAGTATAAAACAAACGACAACATCAGTGTATACGTTTGTTTTATTTTTTATAATGTCAGATATTTTATCCTCTCTCTGTTTTGCTTCATTTCAGTAAATTAATATATGTTTAAATAATCTTCTTTTCGATATGTTTACGCCTCCCACGTAGGGTTATGACGCTCCCCTCCCCTAGAGGCACGTACCCCCACAGAAACGCTGCTATACTACTGATATTCTATGTTATTGTTGAAAATGCAATAAAACAAAAGAAATCGTACCACGTCAAATCTTTGAAACCTAGTTCATATGCAATTCCTTGTCCTGGGTAATATTTATTTCGATGCATTTCGTTACGATGATTGAAAATAACTTTGATCGTGTTTCTTTCTCATTGTTTTGAATATCTTGGGTGGACGTACATCGGTTTAAATTACTGAATTTCGATTGTAGTCGCTGAAAACGAATCAAAAGGATTTGGTTGGTTGGTAGCTTAAATTACAATCACATGATAGCTACTCGAGTGAGTGAGTGTTTATTAACGTCGTACTTAAAGCAACACTAGGACTATTAGTGACGAATACCGTAATTATGAATTATAGTCGTGACCAAGACGACCCCTCAGCTGTGTGTGGCACCCCACTCTCCCAAATTCCACATCAAGCCAACATGAGAGGACAGTGGGTCACTATAGATTCAACGTGCATCAGCTCCTCTACAGAGCGGTTCTTCGGGGGTATTAGATTTGGAACCCGTGACTTTGTGACGGGTTCTTACGCGTTTCACTAACCTTCTCATATATTCTTTAATGTTTTATTTATTTCAAACAATCTCCACCGGGAGCCAAATCGTGATTTATGCAAATTAGATATTTTATATAAGTTCGGGTTTAGCGAGTCAGAAAGGAGAATGAAATGAAATGCGAAAGTGTTTTTCAAATGTAAACATAGATGTTGTGAGTAGAGTCCATCGTACCGTTGTGGATAAAATTAGTTCATAAATGAACTGCGAGAATAGCTGAGAAATAAGTCGCCTATTAAAGGAATCCTAATTCAAGTGGACCCAATCAAGATCTTAAAGAAGCAACGAGATGAACATGCCATAACATAAGAAATCAGGTTAGTCATTGATTCCAATTAAGTATAAGTGTGTAGTTGTAATTGTACGCGTCGATCTTTCGTAGATTCAGATAGGATTCCGTCGTTCATGATTATTGAACCCTTCTCATTCGCCACTGTGTTTTATTGTTCTTAAAATTGAATAGTATTTGTGTAATCTCTAATTAAGAAAAATCAATAAGTAAGATTGATTTGTTAAAATGAGTACTGAATTTATTATGCATTCAACACGTTCGGATTCGGATAATAACCGAAGGGGAGTTGATAATCTTAGGGGTAGCAAAAGGCTACGACAACTTGACCATGACCACTTGGCTACTGTGACCTTACAGCTATTCAAAAGCTCTTGGTGAAGTTCACATCAGTTTGATCTTTTACCTGATGCCCTGATGCCGAAGACATCTGAATTATATATATATATATATATAATATATATATATATGCGTGTGTGTGTGTGTGCGTGTGTGCGTGCGTGTGTGTGTGTAATAATCCCAGTAATATAATCCTTTTAAATAACTTTTAACTATCTTTGGTCCATTCCTTCAGGACCGAACTTCAATTAATAAATTAGCCAGCGCCTAACGAGAATATTTTAAACTACATCTAGCTACCCACTCAGATCATGTGATTTGAGCCGCCTATAAATAGCGAGATTCCTGGGGACCGTTTCCTATTTCGCTTCTGTATTTTGTCTGCGTAATCATGTAGCCGGCTGCAGCTCATTGTGCATTCGTTTTCATTGTTGTGTGTTGTCCATTTCATGCTTTACGTTTAACATGTTTATATGTGCTTAATATGTGGAATAAATAGTTTTAATTAATCACCGGAATGCCTCGTCAATCCCAGCCATCAACCATCAACAATAGCGATCATATTATAAAGAATACATTTCAACGGTCACGACTATTTCAAGAGTCTGCAGGATCGTTAGTTGCGTGGGAGAGAATTAAGTTCAACATGCGGGGATTCCCCGTTTTCCGCTTTTTGTTACTCCGTGTACAGAAAATATTTGGAAAGAAAATACCTGTTCATTTGTGCGCGTTTTATAATGAAAAGAGATCTTCCTACAAAATTTAATGAGTTCACGAGATGTGTTTTAGGTAAATTGAAAATTTGTGAGAAGGTGCAACACCAGCTGTAAAAGAAAAAAGTTTTATATCATCAATATGCTAAAAGAAACAACTTCTGTCTACAATTCATCCAACAGTTCCGACCCCTCAGCTGTGTGTGGCACCCCACTCTCCCAAATTCCACATCAAGCCAACATGAGAGGACAGTGGGCCACTATAGATTCAACGTGCATCAGCTCCTCTACAGAGCGGTTCTTCGGGGGGGGAGGGGTATTAGGTTTGGAACCCGTGACTTGACCATGACCACTTGGCTACTGTGACCTTACAGCTATTCAAAAGCTCTTGGTGATAGTTCACATCAGTTTGAACTTTTACCTGATGCCCTGATGCCGAAGACATCTGAATTACATATATATATATATATATATATATATATTCTTCCTCTATCATCCCCGTCTTGAGAAGATTCCGTGGTCTAATCTAATTAATAGGCACCAGCTATTATCATTCCACACACTAGCTGATTTGTGAGATAAAGATATTAGATGGACTTTAAGAACAAAAATATTGGCCATGAGCAATGGACACCCCTGTTATGTATAACCTTTTTTGACTGGTTAAGAGCCCTTTCGGGAGAAAGAAAAAACTTCTAAGAGGGTATGCCGATCTCAGACTCACTTAAACATACATTTTATTCATAATAAAAAATACAATGCACAAAACCAAATGCCAAAACATTAAAAAAACTTATACTTTCAATAACTGATTTAATTTCTCTGAATTTTATAATAGAGTATGCAATTGGGGCAGAATAGCTATTCAAATACCGTTAGTTTCGGCGTGGAATGCTATGAAGTGACTTCAGTGGTGCCGAGAGTATCTAAAGTGGACACAACTGCAATGGGAAATAGTGTGATAAATACTCATTTACATTATTCCAGTCCACTCACTGGTTGTGTGTGGTCTGGCAGAAGCACTTCATCTTGAGTGCCTGGTTCCAACTGAGAAACATGAAGAGGGTTCTGTCATGGTGCAGGGCAGTATCTTCTTGTTTATTGGGGTGTAGAGTTGTCTTAAAAGGGAAGATCACAGGCGACCATTATCGAAGCATTCGCACATCATCTTCACTGTATACTTCAGATTCTCTTTCCGGGTGAACATCCTGTGTTCAAAGATGACAACACTCCTGTTCACACGGCTCTCTGTGTTCAAACATGGTTTCATGAGCATGAGTTCAAGTGAAACATCTAACGTCGAGTGCCCAGTCACCTGATTTGAACATCATTGAGTGATTGTGGGTTTTGAGAGAACAAAATCTGTGCTTGGTTTCTTCCTCCACAAGACGGCCCTACATGAGGAATGGGTGCAAATTCCGTTCAACTTTGTTCAAGACTTTTATTTATTTTATTTATTATTCATTCAGACCAAAGGCAGCCCAAGCCCTTACTAATAAAAAATTTCATTTTTTCAGGGATGTTCGCATTATTTTGTCCTATATTTGTATATCTGGCCATTCATAAAAAAATCATACACACTGTTTAATTTAAGTTGTACATTTGTGTAATTTAATTTAAATTTTTGTACATTTTTTAAAATAAATAAATAATTTGATTTTTGTCTCTACTTGCACATATACATATACATACTGTTACTCACCCGCTTCGAAGGTCTTTATTATTTTGCCAGGGATGCATATATATATTATGTGTGTGTTTTTTTAAGTTATTATACCTAAATCCTATATACCATAAAGTTTTTGATTGTATTGAAAAAAAGTCTTAGCCTTCTGTTTTTAATAGGACAGGTCTTGGAATTTCTGAAACGGGAGTATTTATACTTTTCGCTCTCATAATCCCCCCTCCCCTTTTTTGAGTCAATTTTCACAAAACCCGTTCTTAGCAGATCTCTATCAACAGAAGAAACATGCTAGCCAAATTTGAAGTCAGTTGGCTTAATAATTCAAAGTGGGGATTATTTTTTCTATAACCTCCCTGAAATTTCCGACATTCCCCCTTCCACCTCCTTCCCAAGGTAGCACTTCCACAAAGCCCGTTATTAGCGTATCTCTAGCCAACAGAAGTACAGATCTTACTAGTTTGTGGATATAATAGTTCAAAAACGAAATTTTTTAAATATATTAGTCGATTATACAAAACACACTGTTAATGAATCTCTCCTCAAAAAGAGAATCATGTTTGAAAAATTTCAAATCTGTATATGTAATTGTAACGAAAAAAAATCTTATAGCATCCCCTTCATGGAAATAGATTTTCGCAAAACCTATTTCTAGATGATCACTATTCAACAAAAGAAATATAACTGCCAAATTTCAAGCCTGTTGGTTGAATAGTTCCGCAAATATTGTGATGGGTGTGTTTATTATCGAACACGTTCTATTTTCCTTCAAAACAAAACAAAAAATCGAAAAATGGTGTATTTGCAGTATCTAAACTAAAATGCTACAAACACCAATTTCCACCCATTTTGAAATTGATATCAACTAGCAATTGTTTTCGCTTTATGAGTATGCGATCCAAAAAGTTTCGAGAATTATTACACAAAATCAAAACTGTGATAAAATCCCAATTCTTCGAAAATTTCCTCTTCCATTACGTGTTTGGGGAGTCTCTAAATAATGAGGCAAAAGATGCAAATCTCAGCGCAGAAGCAATACTCTCACGAGAAATCATTCCTAATTACTCTGATTACGACCTTTGTCGAATATCTACACGTTGAATCGAGCTGGAGATGGAACGCTAAACCCTCTCTTCCCAAGCGACATTGTCAATCGGAGCTATTTCTCACTTAAGGAACGTTTGGGGCACCGTTTGTCGAAATGACATTCCCAACGGTTTTCTTAAGCAAATACGAATAAAACACGGAGTTCCTAAGTGACAAAGTGCTGCATTTCTTCGCGTTCCTAGTCATTTATTTTGATGAGGCTGCTTTATCGAGAACGAAAAGGAGTTTTATCTTACACCCTCTGCACCTCACCCCTACATTTTTGTAGAGAAAGAATACCTCATTACGTTGTCGCCTGTTAAGTCCCTGTCGCTCTTCTAAGAATACGTGTCTAGAATGGAAAATTGTCGCGATGCTCTCTCTCTTTCTCTCTCTCTCTCTGTCGAAAGGCTTTTTCTTCTTCTTTTTTTTAAGATGTGATGGATAAGAAATACGCTGATGGTAACAACTCTCTGAGTTTGTACCATTTTGGTTTGGATACTGTAAACACAGCATTTTTCGGAGATTATTTTTGTCTTTATTTTGAAGGAAAATAGAACGCATTCGATAACATATTATCGGTGTATCAGGTGGAAGTATCATGTAGGAAAACGTATTTAATAATTATTTGATAGAAATCGTTAGCACTCATACAAGTTCGTGTTTTCTACATCAATAAGTAAAGCTGTATACTTAAACACACATCAGATTTAAGGGGACACAATACGATTCAATTGACAAAAATCGGTCAAAAAATCAAATTTAATTTTTTTAGCTTAAATTATTCTGTATATACTTTTCTATAACTTGACAAAATTTGAAGGCTCTAAACTTAAAAAAGTAGAATTATGATAGATTTACGTACGTTTTTATTCACTTCCCTTGGAAAATTAAAACTTTAAACTTACTTATGTAAGAAAGATAAAATAACGAGTTTGTCTTCATTTAAAATTCTAAGGCTTTTTTTCTATTGAGCCTAATGCTTTGAATTTTTTTTACCTATTGCTAATAGTACACGTAACAAAAGTTGGTATGCATTTTTGAATCAAAGCAATACTTATTTTTTAAAAAATAATTAAACTCAGAATTTGCACATTTTTTAAGGAATTTTCAATACGCATTCATAAAAAAAACCTATTGTACGAATACCGATCATGTTATCTCAAAACCCATACCAACTTTTGTTATGTATAGTTCGAGGTACTTGTAAATCAAATTTCATGCGTGTACGTAAATTTTTGTAGGAGGAGTAGCATTTTAAAATCACTTCACAAATTTGAAGTTTTTTCCTTAAAAAATTAAATTCCTAGCTTTTTATGAAATTTTGAGCACAAAACTTGTTTTACATAGTATACACACATAGGAGGCAACGAAAAAAATTTTGAAAATCCTTTAATTAAAAATTTTTGCCGAAATCGTACCATATCCCCTTAATTATTTGTATATATATATATATGTAGCTAATATTTATGTGTGTGTACTGTTATTGGCAAAAATTGTAACACAGATTATTTGTACACTATCTTTAATTCAAAAGACTTGGTGAATTTATACACATAAAATGCAAAAATGTACATGTAAAATGCTATATGCATTTTATATGTATAAAAATTCACCGAATTTATATATATATTCTATGCAATGGGTAAAGAATACATAACCTGTTGTGTCTGGGAACATTTTGTGCCTTTCTTCTTTTCGTATAATGCAGTAGAAAACAGTTAGATATGTTTGGGTTTTGCAGTCATGGCAACTGTCAATTCCTCAAATCATCGTTTTCGTTAATTTAGAAAATTTTAACATCAGCTGAGAAAATTGAGCATCTTCTCTGCTCAAGTGCCAGGCAAGCGAGAATTACTCCTTTTCCATATTCAAGTGCAATGGGGGGGAAAAGGAGGAAATATATTAAAAATTATAATCGCATGTTAAAGTGAAGTGAATTATTACTTATTTTTAGAAAGTATGAGTTTTAGAGAAAAGTATAACCGCTTAGCAAAGCAAGTGTAAGCTATCAAGATATTTTTTGGAAGTGTGTGCTCCAATATGGAAACAAGATCAGAAGAAACGACAAAGAGGTAAAAATAAATTAATGGTTTTCTTGACTAAAAGTTAAAAGGTAAACACATATTGCATAGTAACATGTAAGCAACCCTCTAACCAATTAACATGTGGCTTGTAAAGAAATTTTTTTTTGATTGAGGTTCGAACTTCATTTTCCTATTTATTCTCCTTCCACACAGTTACGGTTAACGTGACCTTTGCAACCTCCTACTCTGGATCCATCTTGGATTCAAGAAACATATTTTAGGTCAGGTTTAAATTGAGTAAACCACCACTTTCGGAAAAAAATTCCGCTCCAAAAAGGACGGGTCATCAATTTAGAAGTATGCTCTAATATAGCAATAAATGTAAGTTTATTTTCTTAAAAGTTTTAACTAAATGAACAATTAGTTAATTTTTACCCCGTTCCCTTCTGAAATGTAATTTACATATTGGAGCATACACTTCCAAAACTCTTTTAATGGGAATCTATTAAGAAATTCAAGCTCAAATCCTTTTAAAAGGAAGTATAAGGAATCTATCTGTCATACTGTAGATTTTAATTCTTTATTGAGGAAGACTTGCGTTTCGAAAAAGGGTATTCGCTTGTATGATTTAGAAAAAAACATTTAAGATTAGAATTTTAACTAAATATTAATTTATTACATATATTGCGTTAAATTTCCTTAATTTTTACCTTCTGTTTTCTGAATGAGTTCTTTTTATAATGATTCATATGATTATTATTTCTGTTTTATTTTTATGTATAATTTTTCACAAAATTTATTGGAGAGATTATTGTTTTTTACTTCGCCATCAAGCTGATTGCCTTTTACTAATTTTCTTTTTTGCATTCCATAAACTAATTCTTCTAATCCCTCCCCCCCCCCCTCTTATTTTAGTGGTGTGTTCCAGGTGTGCATTTTTTTTTTTTTTTACAATAATTTTGATATAAAATGTCGAACTTTTATTTCGCGAACTTTTCCCTGAAACCAAGAACATTTCAATATGTTCTTCTTAAAATAACCTCCAAATAGCGAAGAGTATTTCCTATTTAACGAGATTTTTCTCTTGGGATTCAATTTCTTTCCTCCCTATTTTTAACATATTTCAGGACATTTTTCAAATTATTGTCTCTTTTTACACATTCTAGGGTGATCAATTGCCTTAAACTGGTTTTTCCACATGAATAACTCACCTAAAGTAATGAAATTGTCGTAGTTTTTCAAACAAAAAACTCTAGTTAAATTACCAGAGTTTGATTTGAGAGATTTAAATTTAAGGACGCATGTAACAGTGTATGCTTAAAATTACTGTTTATAAAAAAACGTGTGTTCAAAATTACTTGTCTTAAAATTAGAAAATGCCGTTAAAAATTTCACCAGTTTTAATATAAAATTATTTTTAAAATTGAAAATACAGAGTATTTTTGGACAATGTTTCTTTGTTCTTTACAGTTTTTTTTAATGGGCAAAATATACAAAATCTATAGATATTAGTTTTAAAAAAAAGTGCGAAGGAAATAATTACTTTTTTTAATAATGCTTCTGAATCGAACGTTTGTTTTATTTGGTCACTGAAGTATATTAAAAGACGAATCTCTAACTAATTTTCGAACTTTTTTTTGAAACCTAGTGACTTTTTTAAATACGGGTTCGAATGCAGTGCAAAGACTCAGTTAAAATGGAAGTAAGGGGAACATATTGCAAAAGTTTGTGAACATCACCAATCATACGTATTACATCATTTCTAAGTATGTCTTATAATTACGTAATACAGAAACTGATTTAAAAAACCACTAATCTAATTATTTAAGTATTTATATTATTTTAACCGTATGAATACGTTTTAGCCATTGACATTACTTTACATTTCAAAATGGGGATAAAAGTGATGGAATATATTTTGGGATAGTTCTGCTGATTGTTTGAGGGCTCATTAGTCGTGGGAAAAATGCCATCAATTACGATGGTGAGGTCTCAGCTGTCTATGAAGCTACAGCGCAATTACTAGCTGCTGACCTTGTGACGGAACTATACGCGGTTCCACTAATCTCTTCTTATCTCTTTAAGCAAAATATTTAATTCAACCAACTTTCATCGAGTAAGCAAACGTGATTTATGTAAATGAGGTATATTATATAAATTCGGTTTTCGCGAGTTGACAGTAAGCATGTGATTTGTTGACACGTTGTTGTTGACACACTCAAGTTGATACGTTGTATGTGTGCAAATAGGAGTTAACAGAAGTTTGAGAATTAGTTGTTAGTTAAAGATTGAAATGGAGTGAAACTAGTTAAAGAATACAGCGCGTGGAGCCTACGACATTGAACAAGTCGAAGAAAGTCCAGGCAAGTTTCCAGTGTAGGATCCGATGCATTAAAGGTTCAGGTACTGTGCATTTTATTAAGTAGGAGGTTGTTATTAGTGTGCGAAGTAGTTATATTTGAGAGTATTTAAGCTATCTTAGATTCAGTTGAGTGTCTGTAGTAGGATCCCCGTGTTATAGAATCTCACCTCCGCACTCTACTATAATTAATATACCGTAATTAGAATGGTATTGTGTCTGCTTGATAATTGTTAATAAGAATTAATAGATTAATTAGATTGGAAATCATGTCTGTGGATTATTCTGTTCCTCTTACATATCTAGCCGGGTTTACAGGTAGACAAGAGGGTTCCGAGGTAAGAGGGAACCGAACGTTATCACAACCTAGCTCATGCACAAATTGTCTTCTTCATCGACTCTCAAGCTAAAATTTTGTTCTTAAGTAATAATACACCAACTAACTACCTTAACACAATTCAGTGCCGAACTAAATTTGCGGAGCTAATTTCATATGGCTGGACTGTGACCTTGCAGTGGCACCCAAGTCATGTTGGGATTCCCGGCTATGAGAGTGCCAAGCAGGGAGCCGAGTCGTCTGAACCGGAAGTCCTCTTGACCTTCAGAAGAGCAAAGCAAAGAGCATTACATCCATATACTTTGACAAATATACTGCAGTGACCCCAAAACACCAAGAGCCTTGGATAGCCTTGGGAAACTCTGGTTACTGTAGGTCCTACGCGAGGCACCTGGAAAAAGCCGAGGATGTTGTCCACTTTCGCCTAACCACCATACATGACTTTTTGGGAGTATACCTCCACTGGCTTGGCGTGGCTGCTGACGAGGCCTGCCCGCTCTGCGGCCATGCCAAAATGGATGGCGACCACCACATCCAACGCACTGGACTCGATGAATACCTTGTAACCCCCTCCCCAGTCTGCCTTATGACGCAGCTAAAGGTATGGGAGGAAGTGAAGGGCGACTCGACATGATAATTTCTAAGTATTTATTCAGCACACTAATTAACTCAAAAACAAATCAATTAATCAGATTAAATAAGATGTTTCCAAGTTGAGAGCAGAAGTTAAGCGACGAGAGTTGCGTGTTAGGAGAATACTTCTAATAAATTGATCCACTTTTATTAATTTATCTTCTACTTTAATATTTGCTTTGAACTGTAGTTAAGTGACTAATTGTCTCTTAAATCTCTTTAATAATTTAAATATCAAAACGCGCTATAAATATGACTAATACCTGAACTGTGGATTGTCTTCTTATCTTCTACTTCGTAATGTTTCAATCTCTTGGTAACTTGAATGAAATAGCAATTTTCCTCTGTATAGCTATCTAACTCTTTATAACTCTAACTTTCTATCTCTCTTCTATCATACTAACTCTCTTCCATCTATCTCTCCAACTTTTACCTCCCTTTATCTCTCAAAATTTATATCTCTTTCTTTCTAATTCCTAGCAAGCAAACCTGAACTATATATAATAGACTTAATCTGTATATTACGGTTTCTTTTGCAGAAAAGATTTGTTGATTTTCATAGCCCTGAGATTTCCTAAGAGGGTTGATGGAAGGACGCGTATAGATCCGTCCTAAACTGGCTGACGATGTCGTCAGTCGCTACTAGGAGGTCAGGCGTCAAATGGTCAAGAAGCCAAGCACGGGTATTGGCTAAATAAAATATTTCAAAATAAACCTGAGGAGAAATGCAACCTTTGTTATTAAGTTAGATAATCTAAGAATTTTCAGTTGTACCAAATGAATGCTTGACATTAGCAACAAGGACCATAAAGTATACGAGATATATTTTTATATAAATATATTTCATTCCCTGTATGTACTTTATTTCTTCCCTGAAACTACCTTCACGAATTACTTTTGATACATTATATTCAGTTGCTCTTCAAATAAACCATTTTTTTCTTAATCCTAAAAGTTATTTAATGAGAGAAAATCTTATCTCCCACTACATGCTTCTTCATTAATTTTTCGTCTATCTCAGAATAACTCAGAAAGAAAGATCGTATCAAGAAGCTACAGCGTTGTAGAAAGGACCTTGATCGAAACAAGAGTTCCAAAGGCTTGCCTAGCATTTTAAACAGAAGACTCGGCACTGAGCACTGTTCTTCTGGATTGAAAGGAGAAAAAAATTCTGATGTTCAAATGTGTTCTCTCTCTAGTTCCTTTCAGGAAATCGAATAAGTATCATAGCTTACAATTGATAAGGTTTCTTTTTCATCACAAGCTACAATCATCGGAATTAATTATGAAGTGCAGAAGGTGGACAAATATGGTATTGCAGAAGTAATTGAAACCACTTGAATAATAATAATTTGAATGCTGTGTTACTAAGGAAATCTTATGGCGGATATTTGATTCAAAAGTAAATATTTATTCATTCTAGAGAAGTGCAAGAGGTGTTGCCCACTAATTTTGACAACTGTTAAAACGTTTTTAGTGCTGATCAAAACTTCAAATAGAATTACCCTTCAGAAACAAGCCATTTTCAATACATTAGTGATTTTATGTTAATCAATTTTTATACTTCTTTATGGTGTCACCGGATTTACAATGTAACGGAAAAACTCTAAATAAGAACCATTTGTTATCAGGCAGGAAGAATAATTGGTAGACTCTTACACCAAGAACTAACTTATCATCTGAGTCAACGGGATGTAAAAAAAATCCTGTACAAAAACCATGGAAAATTATGGAAATACTTATGTCTTTTGTACTGTCTCTGTACTTATGTCATCTTTTTATGATGGGAGTGAGCGGGGCGAGGCCTACACAATCCGGTTGCAGTAAAAGAAGCTTAGTTGGCAAGAGAAAATTTTTTAGATGTAAAAAGTTAGAATTAGTTGGCATCGCGAGTGGAGCTTCTGTGATTGGCTGACCAGAGAGTTGCATTTATGTCAGATCGCGAAGCTGGAGCAATAACACACATTGAGTAGCTGGGAGCTCGCGCAAGTCGAGCTGTAAAAATGGAGAGAATTTAAGATTAAGAGTAAAACAAATTAATAAATGAAATAAAAGAGAAAATATTTAATAATTAAAGAAAACAGGATCAATTAGGGTTGATCTGGGTCCGTAAAAATTAAGATCACAAGTATATTTTTCGATGCTATTGGTTATTTTCGACATGTAGTTCTATTATAATTTTTGCTCTTCAGTTTATGCCTTTCAAGTTGCTAATTACTTTTTGAAAATCGAAAGGGAATATTTGTCCTTTTCCCATAGTCGGTGTATGAAAGGAATGTCTTTTATAATAGTTATCTATTATCTGTCCATATTTCATTAAAGGGACAGTTTATGTGTGTTTAAGTCCTAATTTCTTTAAAAACCATCATGAAGTACAAGCTAATGTTCTGCACGATGCCAAAACAAGTATTAAGGACTCACACAGGTAATAAAAATTCAAAGTGAGATGAATTCTGAAAAGTATTAATTAGATTGAAAATAGTCACACAAAAAAACCAGGACATAATGTTGTTACTGCTACACATGAAGTACCAAAAAGATTTAAAACAGAGCTATAAAATTTAGTCTCAATGGGAAGCAAATTAAATGACACTAGATTCTAAATGCAAAGGGAAATTTATATTTTGATGGTTTTGGCATTTTTTGCAAGTAGTAAAGAGCATTCATTTTAAGTCATTAGCAATGAAGTATTTCGAAATAGAAAAAAGTGAGTGTAGAATCAGGTATCATTTCAATACAAATTGTCCTTACTTCTGAAAAAAAATTTCAGGATTCAAAAAACTTATCGCAAAATCCTCCGCATAACGCGTGCCTATACTTTCCAGCTGTATTAGGTATATTCCAGCAAGTTTTAGGTATATTCGCCGTATAACGCACCCCCCCCCCACTTTTTTTTTACAAAGAAAACCTGAAATGTACGTGCGCAATAGTGTTTTTTCAAGTCATTTATTCGAGGTATTATTCTTTAGAAAAATTTCTGCAATTCTAGAACTATAACTCTTTAAGTTCACATGGTATGTCATTTCTTTTAAATAAACAGTATTTCGATCTGTGGAGACTTATTTTTTCAATGCTCATCTTTTTTCTCCTTCTTTTTTAATTTTATACCCGGTGTATAACGCGAAGCCTTAAATTTCTATCTTATTTTTTGTGCAACTGTGCATTATGCGTCGGATTTTACGGTAATAAATTTTCGTCACTTTGTAATTTATTGTAACTTAAACTAGAATTCTTTTTATGAACTTGTTATAAAGTAAGAAGAATGAGTTGTTAATTATGTTCTCTTTTTCGTCATTTGATTTCGATTCCGAATTACGGGCCCGTTGAAGGTTATGCGAGAACGAAAACTAAACTAAATGTATGAAGCTTATTAACCAAGTATATTACTCTCTCCCTCCTTCTCTTATTTACAAACACAAACATACCTTTTCGAATAGCTGTAATTGTAACAAGCATGTACTTGAACTTTTCTCAAAATGATGTCACTGAATGACATCATTTTTTGCCAATCAAGCGACAGAAAATTTTACAATTTTTTTTACTGTTACGGGATTCTCAGGGTTTGAAAAATAGGGTTAGTGTGCTACTCGAGATAGAGTAAATAGTTGTGTGTGAGTTTGTGTTCGATGTTATGCTTGCTTTCTGCAAAACGTATGGTCATCTACTTAAATGGGGAATTGAAAAAAGACTTTTTCATTTATACTTCCGACTGCAACCATGTTCAAAAGCCAATATGTAAAATTTCATTTTCAACAAACTAAATCATCTTGAACAAATTCATTTTATGTTGTAAATGTATATTATAAGAAAATCTGGTATTAATAATATTAACAAACAGTAGAATTAAGTATCACTATTGCTTAAAATGAACGTTTTTCAATACCATTTCAGCAACACATTATTGAAAAGAAAATAATTAACAGTTAATAAACGTTAAGTGTCAAAATTTCAAGCTATTTATATCAAATGCTCAGACAGTATTTAACAAGTGTAATAAAAAGGTTATGAAGAAAATAACACAGCCCCATGGATACAATTACGAAAACGACTTTTGTTTATACGATCTTTCCTAGCTTATTTCTTAACAGAATGTTTTTTTTAAACAAAACATAAGCATATGCTTTATTTGTGAAGTTATTTGCCATATTATTTCTAATTTTGCTTGTTATTATATAAAGTAAGATTATGCTCGTTATATTCATGGATTTAATATAAACAACTTTTATAGATTATTTCCAAAAAAATTCTGATTTTATAACTATTTATTTATACTAATGTAGTTATATGATATGATTTTGATGGTTTAAAGACATGACAGGAATTGAAATCATCCATCACAATTATCGTACTTGACTCATTACATATATATTTAAAAAAATGATGCATTTCGATTCCTCTGCAACTACCAGCTCAAACTTTATACAAAACTAATATGCAACTTCCATTTTTTCAAGCATAAAGAAGGCAGCTTCTATTTTCCCAGCTGTTAAATGCAGTGTGGTACCCATTGAAACTTTTTATCCCTAAACTGATATCTCATTTAGAGACTTGAATTGACAAATTGAGGTAAAACTCAGCGCAGTGTGAAATAGAAATGCCAACGTAGATCGCCCTTCCCGTTCGATTGCCATCGGGTTCTTAATCCATGGGACCGTTTGCAATGCTTTCCTATCAGTCCCTATTATGTTTTGTGCTTTGGATTTCTAATAGTTACATTTCTTTGCAGTTATGACCCCATTCTGAAAAATGCTTTGTAATTTCCTTTGCTTTACGTGATGGTCTAAATATGTTTGGAGTACAAGGAAGCCTTTTGTAAAAAAAGTATTAATTTTTTTTAAAAATTCAATAGATTAGTATATTTTAGTATAGTTAAAGAAAAATATGAGACACATTCACACGCAAATTTCTTTATCTAGTTATTAAATTATAGCTGTTTTATTTGCTGGTGATGAAAATTTTGTATGTAGCAAAATACATTCTGAAATAATGTTTATTTTTTGGCAAATATATATATATACTCATGTACACTTAAATTATTTTGATAAGTATACATAAATTAATAATTTTCATAAACATCTCATACTAACTTTAATAAAATAAATGATAAGTTATTTTCAGCTTTGAAAATTCATGAAAGGGGAATAAAAACATATTTTACTAAATTTATACAGATATATTTTTCTCTACAAAAAAATGATGAAGAATAGGTTTCATTCTTTTAAAGAATATATAAACAAAATCTGGAGGAATTCTATTGAATGAGTGTTTTGATGATTTCTACTGAAAGTTGTGTTCAGAATTGTCTACATTAACCCCTTATTTCATAATAATTCGGAAATAAGTCTTGTTTTGCCTTTTATTAATTTATAAATGCTTAGTACATATTATATGATATGATTATAAAAATTATTTTATTGAAAAGATCTAATTTTGATTAACACTAATGTGTCTAAATATTGTTTTTGCAATATTTGCGTCGTTATATCTATTATATTTAATTATATATATAAATGCATTTTTGTATACTGATGTAAAATGTAGATTAAGTTTAAAGTGTAATTGATATAAATATATCTATATATCTATATAAATATATTTATAAATTGATAATATATATCTATAAATTGATAATATATATCTATGTTTATAAACCTTTTCAAAACTTGTTTGAGAAAAAAATTGTTCAGAAACTTTTCAGTTTTAAGTATAAATTTTTAAAAATTTAAACTTTAAAAATGTCAACTGTATATCACATTTCAAAACACATTTTAAAATATTCGGCTGAAAAGCAACTCAGAATATATTTTGAATATTATTGGATTCATTATATTGTTTGGCTTTCTTTAAGAGATTTACGGATGAATATTCAGTTTTTTTGCTCATTAAAAATAAACTATTTACTGTTATTAGATATCTCCTAATTTTTTATCAAAAAGCTGTCGACTAGTAAAAAAAAAACCAAATGAAACGAACCTGTTGAAAATGGTTCATGAAAACATGTATTTTTTAAAATTTTAGTTAACGGTGTGAAAATAATTACAGCATATATATATGAAATATTACACTTCCCTTCAATACTTAGAGAGAAAATACAATAAGATCTGGTGGAAATCTTAAAGATCTTCCCATGCGACCAAGACGTAAAGCAGTTGCGGAGTTTCGTCTGGCTCTGGACACGACTGTCTCCTCAAGCCTCTTCATCGAATTCTTGTTCCACCTTTCTGTAGGTTCTGTGATATTTGGGAGGACATGGCAGCTGCCCAGCACTAAAGGGCTCCTCTTTGAGCGATTTTCATTGACAAGCTAGAGACTTATTGGGTTTATATACTTTTTTCGCCAGGTTTTTATTTTTATTTATTTTTATTTTTTTACTTTGCTTGTTTTTGTTTTTGTTCCTACCCCCTTGTGATGTAGTGATCTTTTGTAACCCTGGCCATTGGAAACATAAAAAAAATTATATGAACTATTACTGACTTGATTTATTTATATATAAGGCATTTTTTTTATTGAGATCTTGTTTTTGATGATTATCGTCGCACAATTGAGAGGGAAAATATGGTTAATTAGAAGTCATCATTTAGTAACAAAAGAAACACTCAGAACACAAACAAAATAAGGTGCAACATATAAAACTGGACAACACCACACGCGGTTTTCAAGACGATTACAAAAACATTTTTTTGTTTGCTCTAGAGATCTCTACCTTTAAAAGTTTTTGTTAACCGTTAGCTATCAGATTTATATTATTTCCGGTACAGGCTCTTCTGATTGTTCCTAATACGAGGATGATGCAAGATTGCATCATTCTGAATTAAAAACGTAAGCCTTTCAGTCTTTTGGGGTGGCTGTGGTAGCTAAGTGGTCTAGGCATCGGATCGTGGCTAGCATCTCATGAGTTCGACCCCAGTACCACTGAAGACCCGCCGTGTAGAGGAGCGATGCACGTTAAATCTGTCGAGAGCTCAAACGTCCTCCCGTTGGTGTGGTGTGGTAGTTAGGAGAGGGGGTGCCATTTCAGGTGTCGTCCGCGTCACTTGACCATGGTTCAAAGTTACGCGGACCGTCCCCAAAAGCCCTCGTGTAGCTGAACTGTGGGACGTTAATATTCACTCACTCACTCACTCACTTAGTCTTTTGGGAGATATGGTTGTGGATGTTTCCGTTAGAGGGGTACACTAGAAATAAGCTATAATGGAGTGGTGGGGATTAAAATCTCTCGAGGAAATAAAGTAAGTGAATTATTACATTTATATAAAAACTAAAAATGAAATTATATTAGCTATAAAATATATGCTAAACTAAAAGTTAAACCGTTTAACAGTGTAATTCAGAATCCGTCGTGTTTCATTCAACATTTCCCCACACTGTCAGATAAAGTTAATACCTCACGGAACATAACTCATAAAATAAATCTCAAATTTTTGTGTGTTTTGATAAAATCTTATACGAAATTTACATTTACTGCAAACATAAATTTTTCCAGACAAACATTAATTTTTCCATATATGAGCACATTAAAAATTGCTCATATAAAACAACATACATCTACTCTTTTTACAAAAACTGAACACAAAGTAACCTTCCTCATACTCATTCCGTCCGAGTAATCAATTTCGGTGATTAATGACGTAAGGCGTTCCACACCCTGATCTAGTTTTACATACAAAACCTTAATCGATCAACAGATGAAAAACATAATTGCCACATTGAGGCGAAATTAAACCCATACAAAGTACACGAAAGGCCATCGATGGGTAACAGCTAAAATCCCTTAATCCGTTATTAGAAACTTCCTATCATTGGCAGTATTATTCTTTCACCTGTCCGATTATCCCACTTTTAGATAGATTCGACTTGGCCAGGCACGCGACGGTTCCCGCTTCCTCTGGGCGCTTCGTCGGCAAACATCAAAGGGATTCCGAGGTCATCACTTCTCAGGGAATCATTCATCAATCTTCAAGCTGTTGGTCAAATCCAACTCGACATGCATTGATCCTTTAGCCAGTCGCGTTTTGCCTTCCGTTTTAATGGTTGTCAAACCAATGTCTTGGATGTAACACCATGGGATTTAGATTATAAACATTTCTGGGTGTCTTCGGGCGTTAAGTCGCTTTCCAGAACGTAGAAGGATCCCTTTCGCGTTTGGAAATGATAGGAGATTTAAGTTATATTAATATTCAACTGTAGAAAATTCGGGGATTATTGTATACATTTCCGTACGTGATATGCATATGTGTCTTTATATATTATGCATACGTATCTCTGTACTATATTTGCTTCATAAAGAGAAATAGAGACTAATAATAATAAAAAAATATATACAATGAAAAATCGTTTGCCATGAAGCTGAGGGGACTGAAATATTTTTTCGTGTTCAGGTATCCGACTACGTTCGGAACCGTGACTTTTCAAATGCATGTTAACGGATATTTTTTAACATTGTGACGGACCTATACGCGTCATTATTCCACTAATCCTCTTGGGGAAACTTTGGGGCAAGCATTCGAGTTAATTCACAGCCTCTTAAGAAGAAACCCTGATATTTAAATTAGTTTGACTATATAAAGTCTAGGTTTTGCAGATGTAAGTAGAAGGAGCCGGGGAGCTGTTGCGGTGATACGTAGGTGAGAATATTGGAATATTTCACCAACATAGTGCGAGTTAAGGAAGTAGTTGCTATGATATTAAATTATTAGATTCAGGATCTAAGATAGATTGAATCATATTTAGTTATCGGGTCAGTAGCACTTGTTCTCCTTGTCTAGTTCATTTAGTCGTGTTTACTTAGAGTTATTCGTGAGATTAGATTGCTCACTATATATATCACTCCTAGGGTTTCCTTTTGTAGTTTCACTTGTGATTGATTGTGTTTGAAGAGAAATAAAATAATAGTTATTATGGAAGTTGCTGGTGTTGCTTTGTTTCCCTCCACACCTTTAGGTAGGCAAGATGGAGATAGAGGGGTGCCGAATACACCACCCCCACAACATTTAGGGTCACTTAGAATAGAATACACGCAAGGAATTGTTTGAAGAATATTATTATAGTTAAGAATGATTTAAATGCAATATTTTGGCAAAAAAATGAACATATAATTATTTACTTTCGAAATATTCTTCTTTTATTGAAAATACTTCTGTAATTCTAATATTTCGTCTATATATAGCTCAGACCTCTGTGCAGAGTCTGAACTAGGATTTTTGAAGTATATAATTTAGAAGTGGATTTATCCAAATTTTAATTCCTCAGACTGAAGAAATTTTAACAGAAAACACTGATAACTCTTTCAAAATTGAGAGTAACTCTGTGAATTTTTCAAAGATCGTCGTCCAGGCCCTCTGGAGAAGTTTTAGATATATATTATTATAGAAGCATTTTTCATAAAAGGAGAATGTTTTGAAAAAAGGTCACTCTCAATTCCCTTTTAGACAAAATATTGCATTGAAATAATTTTTTATTGTAATAATATTCTCAAAACTATTTTATAAGTAGATTCTATAATGGAATTGACATGAAATATAAAAACAAATCTTCGTTTGTACACTTTTGCAAGTTCACGGTTCCGAACGTAGTCGGATACCTTAAAGAACTCGCAAGAAAAAATCCTCTATTCAACCAAACTTATTAGAGTACATTTTATTTGCGTAGATGTGTATCTAGGCCTGCATTTAATAAAAATCACTGAAACAAAAGCATTCACAAGGGCTTAATGAAGTTTAATACAAAATTTTCAAGGTTTTGAAAAACAACATTTATTGAGTTTTCGAAAATAATCTGATATTTTTCTTTGCACTGCCTTTTTAAGCATCAAATTGTCAACACATTGTTGGATGGCGTCCATTTTGTTATTCATTCCACCATCGGAATGTGCGTTTAAAAAACACCGCATACTTTTCATGATGTTCCACATTTCGTATGATGTGGGATCAAGAGCTGTAGAATACGCCGCCTTTTCGGTGTCCGAATCAGCATGAGCGATATTTTTTGAGCTTTGAACAAACTCCAAAATATCTGCCATATTTGGGGCTGTACACACATTGTCATCATCTACTGCAAAGGACTCTTCCGATGGTGAACCTACGTGGCTGGTGTTTTCCGTATTTTGTTCATTCCCAGAAGGGAAATATTTGCATGTTAAGGTATCCAACTACTTGTGACAACTTTTTTTTAAAAAAATGAAAGTATAGGGATTGTAAAAAATGAAAATAGTGGTTTTTAGATTTGTTTAGTAAATTTAAGAAAAATATGCTAAAATGAAGGAGAGAAAAAGAAATTATCATTACTAAAATGGAAAAAAT
Source organism: Trichonephila clavata (assembly GCA_019973975.1). Classification (NCBI taxonomy): domain Eukaryota; kingdom Metazoa; phylum Arthropoda; class Arachnida; order Araneae; family Nephilidae; genus Trichonephila; species Trichonephila clavata. The sequence goes on from BMAO01000955.1 coordinate 147,183, forward strand.
TGGTAAAAATTTTTTAAAAAATTATAAACGGGGCCCGTTTTGTACCAAAAGTTTATGAACATATTTTCAATTTTTCAATTCTGATATATTGATATGTTATTCCCTTTTGAAATGACTTTCAGCATAAGAGAGATTTCAATTTTTACAAAAACTAGGGCACTTTATCTTAGTTATTATAAGAAATTGCTTAAAAAAACAGTGATATTATTAACATAAGGGACTGTAAATCTTGTAATAAAACAGTGATTGATAAATTTGAAGGCTAAACCACTTCATTTTTTATACGGAACATTCAAAAAATTCAGTTAATTATTTTCAAAACATTTTGTGCGATCACTATCCCTGTTTGAGCATTTTCAAAAAAACACATTTCGAGTAAAACGCTCTTTAAAGTATGACATATCTTGCTTAAAGTAATTGTAACTGCTTTTACTAAAACACTTATAGTTTTTGTTCTAGAGAACGGAAAATAATAAACTTGGCCTTTTTATAAAGCTAAAAAAATGACCTATAAAATAAAATTTTAAAAAAATTGTCAGTTTCTGGCGAAATTCACAATTTCAGGATAGTCGGATACCATAGGGGATTTTCGTTTCGTGTTTAGGGGGAAAATGTATGAAAATACAGAGTAGTTTGTCGAGACCGTTGTATTATTTCGTGTTAACCGATATTTCGTCTTAAGTGTTTTCATGTTAAACGTATTTTATTGCATATATTTATAACCTTAATATCTATTTCGTATTTTATTAAAATAATTGTAATTTAACAGATATGAAGCTTTTATTGATGGGCATTACATTTTCTGTTAGAAATTTGGTAAATTACGTTTTTACTATTATTGGGTTGTTCGGAAAGTAATTTCTTTTTTTCCGACAGAGGATTTAATTGTATTTTTTTGCACCCAACTTCACATTTAAACCGTATAATTTTTATATGCTTTGAGAGCTCATATAGCAAGGCTTGTATGTGAAAACTTCCAATTAATTCTACGCAGTAGTTTTTGGTTGGTGCCCTTTTAAATATGGAGAGCGATAAGCAGCATTTTCGGCATATATCTCACTTTTACTACAGAAAGGGTAAAAATGTTGTTCAAGCCAGAAAGAAATGGATCGATGTGCATGGAGAAGGTGTGTTGACAGTGCCAGAACTGGTTCGCTAAATTTCGATCCGGCAGTTTGGATGTCGAAGATGCACCACGTTCGGGAAGGCCGGTTGAAGCTGATAAAGACGCGATAAAGGCATTAGTTGATGCGAACCGGCAAATAACAACACGTGAGATCAGATTGAGGTTAAATTTATCAAATTCAACAGTTTATGACCACTTGAAAGGCCTGGGATTATCCTCGAAGCTTGATGTATGGGTTCCCCTTGTTCTTACAGAGAGAAATCTGTGTCGCCGCATTGACGTCTGCGATTCGCTTCTCAAACGTCACGAAAACGATCCGTTTTTGAAGCGCATCATCACTGGGGACGAAAAATGGGTTGTATACAACAACGTCAAACGCAAGAGGTCATGGAGCAAAAAAGATGAACTGGCTCAAACCATTTCCAAAACCGATATTCACCAAAAAAAAGGTGATGCTGTCTGTTTGGTGGGATTTTGAAGGAATCGGTTTTTTTTTCGAGCTTTTACCGGATAACACAACGATTAATTCGGAAGTCTACTGTCATCAGCTGGACAAACTGAATGATGCACTTCAACAGAAAACGTCAGAACTAATCAACAGGAAAGGTGTAGTGTTTCACCAAGACAACGCGAGACCTTACACAAGTTTGGTCACTCGCCAAAAGCTTTTACAGCTTGGATGGGATACAATGCCACACCCACCATATTCTCCAGACCTGGCACCATCGGATTATTATTTGTTCCGGTCACTCCAAAATTTTTAGACGGTAAAACCTTCACCTCAAATGAGGAGGTCAAAAACCACCTCGATCAATTTTTTGCCAGCAAAGACCAAAAATTTTATGAGCGTGGAATTATGCTACTACCAAAAAGATGGCAAAAGGTGTTGGACCAGAACGGCCAATATATAATTTAATAAAGTATTTGTTTATTATACGAAAACTGTCTTTCATTTCCACAAAAAAAACGAAATTACTTTCCGAAAAACCCAATATAATTTTAACATAATCAGAATTCCCAAATCCTTTTGACGAAACACAATTTTTATAGTTATCTAGGGACCAACTGAGATTTTCACCAGCCCATGAAAGGAATTGTGGCCAATCGCGTGCTGTTTGCACAAACATTAAAGTAAGTCTTCTGCTGCCTCATTCAATCAACACTAAAATTAGTTGCACTGCTTTCAAGAACACATCTGTCAGTGTCACCACTCTGACTTTTGCTATTTATTTAACGTGGTGGCCCCTTTCTAGTAACACAGAATACTTTATACGGTCGTTTCAGTTGTTGTTGCTTATACCACCTGATCGTCAGTAACATCACATCAAGGTCCACGAAATTCATTGCGGCTAAGGGCTAGATTTTTACGCCAGTTTTGAGCCTTAGTTTTGAGCACCATGCAGGTGACCGTAAGATTTTGCTTGATTCTGCCTCAATTTTGAGGGAGAACACTCTAGGGCTAAAGAGGCCTCTCTTCCACTTCCACCAACCTCACGAGAGGATTTGAATCTCGACGGCTATTTAGAGTAATCCCCCCCATGGCGTGAAGGGATTTGGAAACATACGTCTACATTTGGAAACATACATTCCTTCCCCGTATTCGAACCCATGCCCTATGGCACACTAACCATTATATTGGAAGAGCAGTCAGACGTTTCAGTTTGCTTTAACGGATAGAATACAATAATATTTTACTACATAATGAATAATGGAAAGGGAGAAGGTTAATCATAAATTATTTTCTTTATTTAAATCGTAATAATAAATTTTTTACAATAAAAACAATGCAAGTTAACATTTTTTTAAAAATTGTTCACCGATGAATGTATTGAGGTTTAATAAGGAGAACTTACACCTAATAGTTTAAAAAAGCCGCTCAATACAAATAAAATAAGAATTTAAAATTTTAACAGATGTACCACAACCCTTCTTACTTACTAGATGGTTAGTTTGATACTAGATAGATATGGAAGACAGCATCCGATGGAAATTCTGTCACTTTGTAACTAAAGTCTGTTTCGTTTGATTTTAAATCCGAAAGCACGAGTTTCTTCACACACACACACACACAAAACCTTCAACTAAAAAAAATCATTAGATTATATAAGGATTTGCAGTCGAGCAGACGAGCAGACAGACGTGTCTCCGACTAAACAATTAAATTTTCTTTTTAATCACTTTAAGGGTAATATTTTGTGGATTTAAGTAACAGAAGTGACTAATTGGAGTCATAGTTTAAAGAAGTTTCAGTACGGATATTTTGAAAACAAAAGCAATAATTCAGATGATTGTAAATGGGTGTAGTGAGTGTTGTAATAAAAAGATTTTAAAAAGAATTAGTTGATTTTTGCATATGTGTGACATAAAATAGAATTTATGAAAAATTAATGAAATGTATATCAGACGAAACAGTTTGAAATTAAAGGAAAAATTATTTATTAAAATGTGTAAAACAATAAAGTATGTGCTCTTAAAAATTTATTCCGTAACTTTTCTTTTTAAAAATGCCTTTTATCTTTCATAAAATATATATGCATGAAAAAAAAAAATTTTCTTCTCTGGAAATTTCCAGTGCTTTAAGTATTTTGTACTTTATAATTTCTTCTTGTTTAGATATCTCCGTTATAACATTAAAATGTAGACACGCATAGTTAAAAACATTCTTCATCTGAAGAATAACTCTTTTGAAATTGTTTGACATTTATAATTGCGAAGCAATTTTTTCCAAGAATATATTTCTACACTAAGGATTAAAACCTTAATTACGTTATTTTTAATTATTATCTTAATACTTGCAACGTTTATCACATCTATTTAATTCTAACAGAAAAAAATATCGTACAGTAAGACGCCTGAATTTTTTAGGGGTCATTTTATTCTTATATTAATATACATGTTTCTATCAAATGATATAATATAACCTAAGAACCTCTGTTATAGAATATAACCTAAAGTAATTTTGGGAGAATACATTCAATATTTTTCTTTATAGAAAAATGAAACCATTTTTATACATAAAATTTATGATAAAAACGAATAACCGATTTCTATATTTTCTTCAGAACTTATTTTCTGATGAAAGCACTACTAACTTAAAAGATAAAATATGGCTTAGAAAAATAACGGCTTTTTCTTCTACGTCAAATTTTTTCCCCATAGAGAAACATAAAACTTTCCAAATAAGTTTGTCATGTGAAACTTTAGAAAATCATTCATTCATTTTATTGCTGTCGAGAGTATTCAAAAAGATATGATCAAGCTGGAGCTATCAAAATATACATTCTTCAGTGACTTTTATCAATGGTTATTTGAACACCTAAAAGAAATGAATAACGTAGTCTTATAAATAAAAGTGTGATTTTTAGTCCAAACTTAGTGTTATCTAAACAGCAGCGCGAACTTAAATTTTGTTTTAACTACTCTGCAAACAACTGCTTTTTTGTCACTTCCAATTCTAGTTGCACTTTGACATTTTATTTTAATTTATTTTTCTTAGTGGAAGATAAGCTTAGATTTAGTCAAGAACTCGTTAAAAATGTTATAAACAGTTTTTTTTAATACACACGTACAAGTAGTTTTTGCTTATATTACTGAAAAAAGTCCTTCCACCTCATAAAATAATAAGATATGTTGTTGTTGCTAATGCCATCTGTCTGACGAAGTCAGATCGAGGCCCATGAAATTCATCATGGCATCGGGCTATATTGAACGCCTGTCGTTAGCCGTAGCTTTGAGCACCATGACGGTGATGGTACGATTTGGCTCGGTTCCCCCCCCCCAATTTTGAGGGAAAACACCCTGGGGTGGTCAGGGGCTTCCCACCTCTCTTCCCCTTCCACCAACCTCATGAAAAGACTTGCGGCTTGCCGGCTGTTTAGGGTACCCCCATGCCGCGAAGGGACATTTACAAACACCCATGCCTTCTCCGGGATTCAAACCCAGGCCCTACGGCACCGCATTCAGCGTCGCTGACCACTATACCGGATGGGCGACAATAATAAGATATGACTAAATAAAACAATATATTGTTACTAATTTTGTATAAAATAGTGTAAATAATTTGTATTTCGATGTGTAATGCATTTATATTACTCTATGTTATATTTATTGTAATATTCGCAAGCAACGCCGTCCCTTACGTTATACTGGCAATTCAATGGAAAACTTGGCGAATTCTTGACGCTAGAGCTAAGTTGGCCCAATTTTTGACGACCAATTTGGCGAGTTCGGAACCCTCTGAATTCTTCTAGAAATAAGTGAAGAAATCCACTAATTTCACGATCTATGACACAAGCGGATCTTTCTCGAAATTTCCGCCACGGCTATAAATAGAGTGATACTCGCTGAAACGAGTCAGTCTTGTTTCAACCAGCGATTAGTGAGTACTGTATTGACTATCGATTAGCTCGGCTGTGCTTGTGAAAAATATTTTTCCGGCATGTATTTTAGACATTGATAATTGTGTTTGAGTGCTGTTGAAGGTGTGAAGACCTTCTGAAACTTATTCTGTGAATATTGCAGCTGAATCCTGTACTTCAATTATTGGATTTTAGACAATAGGTTCTTATCGCTCTTAAAGAACTGTCTTGTACTGTGTGACTGATTTGCATAAAGTCCTCGAACCCCGATCAATGTAACAATATTTTGCACAGAATAGTAATCAGAACAAAGAGGAATTGTTAATAATAATATAGATTTATAATTATGATATTGAAACTGTGAAGTTTATAAATAATGTGGAAAATGTAAGCGGAAACACTTGTTTTATGTGTACTAATGCCGAAATTATAAATGCATGTGTTATACTACAATATTAAATTTATGCATGTCTACGAATATTACCATTTATGAATTCATATACAACATAATTGTTAAATATATGCATATGCTAAGAAGAAATTTTTAATTTAATTACAGGTATGTATAATACAACGCATCAAGATATGTATACCAGAAAAATAAAAAATAAACCACAATCTATAATAAATAAAATACGTAATTGCGAAAAGTACATACGAGTACGTAAGTATAATTATAGTAATTATACATGCATGTGGAGGCCCAGTGGCCTAGTGGTAGCGTCTCGCGCTTCCTTACCACAAGTCCGGAGTTCTTCCTCGGGCTGGGTAAAAGTCAACTCAGCCTTTTATCCCTTCAATGGGTGGATAAATGAGTACCAAGCCTGCTAGGGGACTAAGCACTGGGATTTCGCTTCAGACTGAACACCGGATCGGGACATCTGCTCATGCACCTCAGCGCCCTAGGTCACGTAAGCTGAGATGGGCACAGTAGGTCTTGGTCCTCATGGGCTGTTGCACCACTGAGTTTATTTTAGTACATATGTGTATGTAAAATGCGAAAAAATACTAATAATTCAACATACTGCAAAGGAAGTTATAAAATATACACATAATGCCTTTTTTCATGTTCCTAATATTATAGTTCACATTCTCTCTCTCTCTATATATATTTATATATCTTGTTTAAATTTTCAGTCGCTAATAAAATACTTTTTTATATCCACTGAAGTTCAAATACATTCTTTAAACTTGCAGTGGATGACACTTGATGCTAATACAGTTTTTTCAAATATTAATTCATTAATTTAATTTATTTTATTAACTATAGTTTACGAAACATATTTCAGTCGATATTATTCCTCTAGATGGCAGCACCATTGGACAAAACAGCTTTTGCTTAATTTGTGAGGAAGATTCAACTTAACCTGAATATTCATATGCTTGTTGGACATTAGCATTCCTTTTACACTCATTTTAAGATAAAATCTTATTTGTTATGTTCAACTTTTATTGAAAAATGTATTTACAAATTTAATGTCGTTAAAAAGGTTTTAATGTTAATTTAAAAGGTGTTTAAAGTTAATTAAGGTATCACTTAATATTGTGATTCTGCCATGTGTATGTACATATTTATATTAATTGTAATTATTTGATAAAAAGTAACTGAAGTAAAAAAATTTCTTGTTGACCTAAGAAGGAATTGACCTTAATTTTTTAACAGCTTAAGTATTCAAACTTTTACAGGCTTTGTTAGTAATATTTAGTAATTATTATGTATATAATATTGCTTTATTCAAAACATCAGTAATAGCAAAATGTATTTTGAATGGAAAATTTTTATAAATGGATTTAAAAGTGTAATTGTCCTTCATCCGCCGAACTACAGTAATTTAAAATCAATTACTTTAACTGATGGGAATAAATTGTTTACATAACCTTTGAACTAAATCAATATTCCGTGCTTGTAGTTTTGTAAACATTTAGAATGTGTGTTCATTTACCATCGCAGGGATATTTCAATCATAAGATTGAGTAGATAAATCCAGTTTTTTTATTTATTTATTTTTTCTTAAACCGGTGAAAAGCACTTCAGAAAACATTTATCATTGTTGGATGCAGCGCACAAATTTGTGCTGCACTTAAAATCTATTCAAAATTAGGAATTACGATATTCTTTCCACACAATTAAACACAAAATTAAGGATATTAGATTTTTTGCATCAAAAATACAACAAAGAAAAGCATTTATTAAGAAAAATAATGGTATTCCAAATCTACTGCGTAAGAATTTCAGGCATGTTAGTCAATTATGAAACTTAGTTTCGTGCGTTAAGTACTTGGCTCCAATCCAGAGACAGTAGAGAAAATGAGTTTCGCTGAGGAAATTTTCCTGTGGGAACTAGAAAAAAATTATTCACTGAGTTTTCAGTTATTTTTTTATCTCAAATTGTTTTTCTTTCCCATCTAACTACAAAGGAATTTCAATTCTTTATGACTAAACTATGACTTTCAGTGCTATAATGTAACAACATTATAGCACTGAAAAACAAATGCTTTATAAAATTGTATGTACTTACGATTATAAATAATCGAACAAAATCAAGGGTTATGGGGGTGGACCTTTGGACCACCCCTTCCCCCACCCTACCATGTGCGCGTCACTGAATTTCATATTTACCTTCCTGTGACATTTTTTCAAACTTGGTACTAAAATATTTCTTTTAAAAAACTGATTTGAAGCATTTTTTAGAAAATTTAAAATAGTCATTCTCTACTGGTATGATAACCGATACAAAGTAAAGCTGCTAGAGTAATAATAAATGTCTTTCGTAATAAGTTAAACATCAACAAATCAATGTGTGGTAATTTTTAGAAGTTGTACAAAAAATATTCAATATATTTCTGAGCCAACCAAGGTTTTTTGTCAAAGTCAGTAGTTAATTAATCTGAAAATAAGCAAATCCAACTTGGTGTTCTCTAAGGGTCGAGTTCCGGTGCCATTGAAGACCCGCCGTGTAGAGGTATCTGATGCACATGACAAAACCGTCAAGGTTCGAATTCCTCCCGTTGTAGTGATGGGATAGCTTGGAGGTGTGCCAGCTGAGATGTCGTCCCCGTCTCTTGCCTGCGGTTCAAAATTATGAGGTTCACCTCCAATCACCCTCGTATAGTTTTATAGTGTGACGTTAATATAACTCTCTCCCTCACTTTCAACACGTTTTCATGTTTTGGAAACCAGGAAATACTGTACAGTTGCTTTTACGGCAAGCATGGTCCATCGCTACCTAGGGGTCGCAGGTAGAGTTTGGGTCACCCAATCAATAATTCATTTTTTTTTTGGCTCAGTCACTTTACTATCAAAGAAGATTATAAACCAAGGGAGCAATCAAATTAGTTAACTATTTAATTCGCATCAGATAAATAACTAAACACTTATCTGAATGTAATCCGATATAAGCACATTCGTCAGATCTGTCCTGGGCCACTTATAGTCCAGTCTAAAACTTCTCTCTTTCACCAAGACTTCCGAAAAGTACTTCGCTTATCTAACAAGGGGAGGGCACGACTAAGGAAATTCATTTTGGGACGAGACTTTGCGTAATAGTAGTACTCATTTTGGGTGTCCAATCCTCAATGTATTCGCCGAAGGGCTAGTCAATTCAGAGAAAACAGCGTTTGAAATTCAATCTTAGCTTATATACAATAAAATTTTTCTTAATGTCAGAGACGCAATGGCATGAGTGATACCCTACCTGTTTACTACGCGGCCAGCCAAGATTCAAATCACGTGATCCGTTTTTTATTATTATTTTTTTTAATTTAATTATTTTTACAATTAAATAAATTTATTTAAAAACGACTTATTAAATATTTTAAGTTTTAAAATAATCAAATTTGTAATAAATAATAAATGATATAAATTATTTTTATTATATTAATTATAAAATGATATTTTTATAAATAATTGTTATAATATATTTTATATTAAATAATATTTTATATAAAAATAAGATGAAATACAATACATTTATAAATGAAACATTATACATATAATATTATACTAATATTATATGTATAATATTTCATCTTATTTTTATATAAAATATTATCTAATAATTAAAAAATATACTTAATAATTATACTTATAAAATATAATATAAATATTTATATAATTACAGTAATTATTTTACTTTTTAAAATACAAAATAATTATCTAAAATAACATTAATTATTTAATAAACTTTTTTTAAATAAATTTACCCAGTTATAAAAATAATTAAATGAATTCAAAAATAAACTGACCGCATAACTCGAACCTTGACAGGCCGCTTTGCAAGAAGGTACGCTATCAACCATGCTACAGCGTCTCTACCGTTAATGAAATTTTAAATGTTTATAAGCTAAGCATGAATTTCGAATGCTATTTTCTTCGAATTGACTGGCCATTTGGCGCTAATATATAGAGGGTTGAATACCATGAAGGAATACTACTATTACATAAAGTCTCTTCCCCAAATGAATTTCCTTAGTCGTGCCCTCCCCTTGTAAGTGTTTTTGACAGCCATTTTCATTCAAATTTTTATCTGAAGCAGCTGAAAGCAACATATTTGATAAACATTGAGGCAAACAGTACTTTTTTCTATTCAAGTTTAGAGCAGGGAAACTCCCCTGGATCTCATTATTCAAATACCACTTTATGACAGTCAGTAATGCAGGCAGAAAACTGTTTTCCGATAAAAATATTGTTCAGCGCTTTCTCGAATTCAGGTATACTATATATATATAAATTTCATTTACCTCTCTTTATACATATATCTCTTTATATATTAGAAAAAAAAAATATACACCATTATTAAACAAGCATACTCAGAAAGAAATATTTTTTCTACTGTTGGATAGTACTCCAGAAACTATTCTTACCAAATTAATACCTCGGTGATAGGTTTCATGGCAACAACTGGTTACAAAAAAGGAATCATTCAGGGAAATTCGTGAAAAAAATACTAAATTTTTTTGAAAAAATCAACCGCAATAGCTCTGAAATTTCTGAGTAGTAAAAGTGAGTATAATGAGTTTTGTTGGCTTATGGTACGAGGAGATTTAGTTCCATCACTAATTTAACAAAATATAAGTTGTGAAAGAAATTTCCAAGAAGGTGCTACCGACTCCTTTTACCTAAGATTTTTTACCTTCCAAATATTTTTGAATTAATGGCTAGAAAAGTATTCGACAGCGAAAGTTTGATAGGATGGAAGTTTGCAATAAAAAGATGCCGCTGAGAAAATGATTTATGGAATACAAGTCTGTCAAGTGGCATGTTGACGCTCTAGGAGTGATTCATTTTAATGAGGTAGCTGCTGCATTTTTCCAAAGTCGCAGTTCCTTTAGAATGCTTTTTTTTTTGTTCTGTAAGTTAAAAAATGTTCCTATGGCTAGAAATTAGAGTACAGCTCACAATTCTCTCTTGCTTTCATCAGTCAAGTGTGCGAAAAAATCTTGTTATTTTGAAAGGTAGTACGGAAGAATAATTTTTCAAAACTTTTTTTATGAACTCGATACAGATGGAAAAGTGATATTAATTATGTTCGCAAGCAATCAAAAATAATGTTTCATCAAACTACACTCTTCTTTTTTTTTCACAAAAAATCTACAAATTTGTAACCGAGAAAGTGGGAAAATCTCTCCTGTTGTTATGGGTAATTTTTTCTCCTCATTTTGATACTCAAAAATATTCTACAATAATTTCGAAATGTTCTTAAGTTTTTTTTTTTATGAATTCAAAAGATTTTTCTTTAAATATTACTTTTTAAGTATTAGATTGATTGGTTGATTGCATGTTAACGTTGCACTTCACTGCGACATGATGACTATAAGCCCTCGTGTTGATTTTCAGAGTATATAGTTAATAAAAAAATCAAACAAGCGAGCAAAATGTCTTCCAGAGCAGGGGTGGCCAACCCCGGCCCGTGAGATTCATTACAACTTTACAAAGTTTTTATGCAATATTTTTGTTTTTAATGTAGTGTTTTGTAACAAATATATTACGTAACTGTTTCTATTTAATTACGTTGCTTCCGTTTTTATACATACTTAGAAGAGAGCAAAATAGCATTGGACAACTTTTCGCAGCATCACGCTTGATTCCTGTAATATTATCGTGCTGCTAATTGCTAGAGGTAGGCATATTTGTGTGTGATCATTCCATTATTATTATTAAATTATCTAGGTTTGTATACATGAAAAATAAGGAAAAAAATTAATAATTATTCATTCCATTTCAAATTTTCACACAAATAAATGTTTATAATGGGTCCAAATCTAAGTATAAAGATATATACTTTCCTATGTGGCCCTCGGGATTATACTGTTTTTCCGAAGTGGCCCGAAAGGTCATTTGAGTTGGCCACCTCTGTTAGAGAGGTTCATGGGTATAGTTTGAACATGTAATAGACTTAAAATAAATTAATGAACATTTATATCTAGCTTATAATAATATTCCATCAAAACTGCATAAATAAAAAAATTTGTGTGGTGTGTGTGTGTGTGTGGTGTGTGTGGTGTGTGTGTGTGAACACGTTAAGGGGGCGTTGCATTCCTTGTAATGATACTCAATCTTAAAATAATGCAATATTCTTAAAATTACTGATTTAACTCAGGTGACCAATCGACCTACTTTAGAAAGGACAGTCCTCTTTTTATAAATGCTGTCCTTCTTCGAAAAGTGTCCTCCTACGTGTCCTCTTTTTCAATATTTTAAAACTAACGCAGTGCTTCTCAAACTTTCAATATTTGCGACCCAATATTCGATCATAATTTTCATCGCCCCCCTCCATACAATAATAAAGTATTGAATTCAATAATACTACACTTTGATGAGAAGCTACAATACAACTCAAACCTCTTAAGTGCCACCGTCGTATATAAACTTCTCGCTCAGCTAAAACATTATTTTCCCCGGATATTCATACACGTCTTTTCCAATGTACGATCTTTTCTGTGCACTGCTATCCCTTAAATAATTCAGAAGCTTTGGAATGCAATAAAAGGACATTGATAGTGTTTGAGTGAGTGACTGAGTGAATATTAACGTCGCACTGTTCAGCTACACGACGACTTTTGGCGACGAATCGCATAATTTTGAGCCAAGGTCAAGTGACGTGAACGACACTTGAGCTGGCACCTCCCTCTCCTAACTACCTCACCACACCAACTGGAGGATGTTTCAGCTCTCGGCAGATTTAACGTGCATCGCTCCCCTACACGGCGGGTCTGTTTGAGGAGGATGCACTTATATATATATATATATTTCAGAGTATTTGCTTGTTTATTCCTTTTCTTCCCACCCACCCCCCATAAATCACAAACGCATGCTTACGTGGAAAAAAGGTGGCATTGAAGAGCAAATCGCGTAACTTTCAATCGGCATTTGATGGGTTCATTATAAACCGTACACAAATTATCACGATAAGTGTTAATTTTTGTAGTAATTTTACATATTACAAGACTGGGGTTACTTGTAATTATTAAACTTGTCCTTATTTTATTATTGTTAAATTAATTATAAAATACATTGCGCAGTGCATTTATCAGTGTAAATATGTATTTTATTTTTTATTATGTCAGAGTGTATTTTTTTTAAAAGTTTTTTTACTTTCAGTAAGCTAGTAATTTTTTAAAAAATAATCTTTCTCGTTTTCGACTTTTCAATATGCTTGCGTCCTCCTCGTAGAGTTATCACGCCCCCCCCCTCCCCAAGGCGGGGAGCCCCAAGGTTTGAGAAACGCTGAACTAATCTGGTAATCTCTAATTGTTAAGTATCATTCAATCGCAAATTTCATGGCACACATTGAAAATTGTGTTGAGTTTTTATCGAAAGAAATGCCTGATATTAAAAATTGATGACATTTGTTTGAAGAAATAAGAAGATTGAATGTATCTTTAAATTCTGATAAATTAGGTCAATTGGAAAACCAACTTGCTGAAAATGTTAAAAGATGGGTGGACATATTTAACCATTTAAAAATGAACACATTATTTTTGAAAATTTAGTTATTCTTGTTGAATTTACAATGTGCTGCCCTAGAACTATCGCAGCAGTTGAAAGAGCTTTTTCAATAGGTAATTGTTATTGGCCATGCAGCAAATCAAAATTGAAATGCTGTTGCTTTAGCTGCAGCACTTACCATAAAATTCAATATGAAGGGTTTCTCTTAAACCGAAATTTCCGGCATATTAGAAAATGATATATTGACAAAACACAATTCATTCAATGGACAAATACTCGTTTAAGTAAAAAATTAAAAGGGGTGTAAGCATAATTAGTGCATTTTTGTTTGAATTACAACAAAATGTTTCATAAATTTAGTCACAATTTTTTCTCAAATTTTTTGTCCTCCTTTTCATTGTAGATAAGCTAGTCACCTTAAGGTATCCGACTAACCTAAAATTGTGAATTTTGCCGAAAATTGACCATTTTTTTATGATTTTATTTTATACGCCATCTTATTAGTTTATAAAAATACCAATTTTACTATTTTCCGTTCTCTAGTACAAAAACTACAAATGTTTTTGTAAAAGCAGATCTCATTACGTTAAGCAAGATGTCCTACTTTAAAACGTGTATTACTCGAAATGTTTTTAATGTTCAAACGGGGAGAGCGATTGCTCAAAAAGTTTTGAAAATACACTCATGTCCATAAATTAAGGATAATTCAGAATCACACAGAAATTGAACTCTAAAATAAAAATTTCACCTGTAAAATTACACACACATCTTGAAGAAGAATATTCAAATTACAGGAAATCACCAAATGGCGCGGATAGTACGTCACAATGACGAGAGTGTAAGAAAGGGGTATATAAGGAATAGTGGCAAAGAAGTAAAATTGTTTACAAACGCTTTAAAAGCCTTTCAGTGCAATAACCGCATAGTTATGGCACAAAGAAAGCATTTGGGTGATTTTTTACGTGGTAGAATTATCGGACGACTGGAATGTAGACGTAGCCAGCTGGAAGTATCCGAGGAAGTTGGAATTGCCCAGAGTGCCATCTCCAGGCTTTGACAACGATTCCAAGATAATGGTAATGTGAGTATATGTTACAGCACAAGTCGCCCCCGAGTTACAACGCCGAATGAGGACAGGTATTTGGCAGTTACTGCCAAAAGAAACAGACGGAACACAGCATCAGACCCGTCTCGTCAGCTCTCTTCAGCTACCGGTACGACAGTTTCAAGGCAGACTGTGTACAGACGCTTAGGGCACATTGCTCGTAGGCCTGTCAGATGTGTTCCCCTTACCGAAGCTCACTGTCGCCTGCGATTAACCTGTAGTAGAGAGCATGCATTGTGGACACCACAGCAGTGGTCTTGTGTGATGTTTTCCGACGAGTCCAGGTTTAGTTTGCAGTCTGATTCTCGCCGGACTTTCATATGGAGAGCGCCAGGTGCCCCTTACCACCAAGAGAACACCATTAAACGACACCGTTACGGTGGTGCAGGATGGCTCGTTTGGGGAAGAATTATTCTTGGTTTCAGAACTGACCTGCATGTTCAGAGTGTAACGATGGCAGGCCACATCTATCAGGATGTCATTCTGGAACAACATGTACGTTTGTTTCGGGGCGCCATGAGTGCTGAATTTCTGTTTATGGATGACAACGCCCGTCCTCACCGTGTAAACATTGTAGACGAATGCCTTCAATCGGAGGATATCACCCGTATGGATTGGTCAGCATACTCACCGGACTTGAATCCAATAGGGCATGTGTGGGATATGCTTGGCCGACGAATTGCAGCCCGTCAACCCCCTCCCACCTGTCTACCGGAACTTCGGAGGGCATTGCTTGATGAGTGGTATAATATTCCCCAAGATCAAATTGATAATTTGATACTCAGCATGCGTAGGCGTTGTAAGGCCTGTATTGCATCGTCCGGGAGACATACTCCATATTAACCATCATACTAACCATGTTATACTGTTTTTTGTAAATAGGTTCTTTTTTGAAATTTGCTCTAGGGAGTAAAAATTGCAATTTTTATTAATTATGTCAAACATTTAACATCTTTTTTTGCCTTTTACCTTTTGTTTAATAAATAGACTTTACAAATAAGTCAAATTTGTTTTGCTTCTGTCTCTTTCTTTGCCTGAACTTCATTATCCTTAATTTATGGACATGAGTGTAATTAACAATTGTTTTGTGTGTGTTTTATATAATAGTAGAAGTGTTTTAACCCTCATATTTATCAGTCACTGCTTTATTTCAAAATTTACAGTCTCTTATGTGAATACAATCATTGTTTTTTAAGCACTTTCATATAATAACTAAGATAAAGTGCTCTAATTTTTGTAAAAACTAAAATATCTCATATCCTGAAAGTCATTTCACAACATAGCAACACATCAGAATTTAAAATTTGTTCACAAACTTTTGGTATAAAATAGGCCCCGTTTATGTTATTTTTTTGTAAATTTTTACCCATTTTTTCCCATTTTAGTAATAATAATCTATTTTTCTCTTCTTAATTTTAGCCTATTTTTCTTAAAATGTACTTAACTTATCTAAAACCACAAAAAATCCCCATATCTCCATTTAAAAAAAAATTTCGCAAGTAGTCGCATACCAAAATAAAACACATTCAAAAACTCCGAAATTAAAAAACCATCAATAAATATTTAACAAAAGCTTTAAACTTACCCCAATAACTTAGAAAAAAGAATTCTACAAATTAGATTTCTGCGATGCGCCAGAACATCACGAATTCAAGGCATGCATTTCTGTTGGATTTGTTTTGATTACAAAACCTGTCCCCGCCAACATTCCACAGGCAAAGCGGACACAGGTGTTAATGACAATATTAAAGAAATATTAGCGTTAAATGCGGGGCGAGAAAAAAAATAATTGCTTTGAGTCATTTTAAGGCGAGTGTAGGTGTTAAATTAACCACTATGCTAAGCAGCTCTCGTTGAATCTACAGCATATTAAAACCCATTTCGGCGATGCCCATATTGATCAAGCCATCTCCACCACTGAAGCGTCTATCAACTTGCCGCAAAGCATTTAACCTTTCCTTCTAGCCTGATACTTCAAATTAATAAGCATCCTAATCGTGACGGACATTAGCTAACGACTTCCTCGACGCCCCCTCTTAAAAGATTAAGAAAAAACTCCTAGGAGGGGTACAGGGAAGGTGATTACAGTGAAGGATCAAGGTGAAAAAATTTAACCGGAGATGCGGTCAATTAGAGGAGGGCACAAAAATATAACAATTTAACACCTCTGCAGTTAATTGAGGCATTGGAAGAAAATAATTAAGAAATAATGAAATGCGTGATTTCTTTAATGGTTTCATCGCCAGATTGGGTGGGTTGTTTCTTAATTATGGTCGGTTAGAGCTGACCGTTGCGTATGCCAATTAAGGTTCTGAGATTCTTTTGTTTTGCACCGCATGCATGAAACTTCATTCATTTTCATTTAATAATTAGATAAGGGAGCTAAAATATATCGCTAAAATGAATATTCACTAAGAAAATTAGGGGAAATGTTTGGTGTTTTTCATTTTTATACGAGATTAAAAAAATATTTTGAGAGGAGGGGTGAAAAAAGTGTAAGTACTTCTCAAATGCAAGCTCTTGAAACGCTGTTTGTTGCTTATTTTTAGGTAAATGAAGAATAATGCAATTACTTTTATTTCGGCTAGTTAAAATATACTATTTTCTAAAAGAAAATCATGGGTAATTTCTTCAGCTACAATTCTTTCACAACGTGTTACAAAAAATGAAACTGATTATATAATTTAGTTTATCGCTTTTATATTCAGTTTTATTTAATTCTTAATGTGTGTGTGTGTGTTAGTGCTTCTCAAACTTACAATGTTTGCGACCCAGTTTTCAATCATAATTTTCATCGAGTCCTCTTTCTACTATAGCAATGTATTGAATGCAATAAAAATGTACTTTGGTGCTAAAGCTAGAATAGTAATTTAATTAAAAACTATAAAAAATTATCAAAATAAATATTAAATTTTGTACACGACAAGCTCATGGAAGGCACTACTAATTGTTATAAACTTGTTTTTAATGTATTGATAAATTAATTATCAAAAACATTGTGCAGCACTGATTTATTTATAGGTATATTTAATCAGTGTAAATGTGTGTGTATTTAATTTTTATCATGTCATAATGCATTTTAATTTGCTCCCTTTCAGTAAATTAATAGATATTTTAAATCTTTTGTTTTCGACTTTTCAATTTGCTCGCACCTTCCACAAAGGGATATCACGCCTCCGTAGGGGGAGCGCTCCCCACAGTTTTAGAAACTCAGCTTTATACCATTCTGTACTTAAGAAATTTCTTCCCTTAAAAATATTTTTGAATGCCTTTGCGTAAGTAAAATGTATGGCAACGAAATTCATCATTGCATGGCTATGACGATAATTTTGAACACTAAAAAAATATTAAATGAATGCAAAAAACATTTTGTAGTAAAAATATTTCAAAGTGAGTGTAATACACATTTTCGTATATGTCATTATGACTGATGAATAACTTATTTTTAATGTTTTATTCCAATGAAGTACTTTTTCCTTCTCCTTTTATCAAACACGTTTATGAAAAATAAGAACAAATAAAATTTTAAAGAATTGTATCTGAAGCATCCTTTTAATATATCATAAACAATAAACGTTATGCAATAATTTTTAGTCTCTTGATATATCGAACTCTAAACAGAAATTAAGTTAAATGGTATACGAATGTAAATAAAACGGCTTTTTAAAATATAGAAAAAAAAAGTTATCATCCGGTTATTTATTCTTAATGTAAGTTTTATAAATAATTTTCACTCTACAATGCTCGTTCGTGCTCTTGTTGATCATTTGTTCAAACTTTACAAGAAAAAGAAATATTCTAAGCAAACATAGAGAAAAGGTTAAAATGTTTGAATGCTATCTCAAGGGAAAACTTAAATGGAATCTATGTAGTTCTTGTAAATTTTTTTAGTAAAATTAGAGGAAGCTGATCTATAGTAACATTCTTTCCACAACAATTGATAAATTAGTCTCTTTTTTTGTTTTAAAAATACATTATATAAACAAAAACTTGATACAACTGACAACTCATATTTTATTTTCCCAAAGAACAAATATTTTAACACTTAATTTATTCAATAAAAAAAAAGATAATTGAAACAGCTTTTTTTGTGACGAAAAAATTCTCACAAACGCAAGATTTTGATTTTTCGTATTTAAAAGCAATTTTATGTAGCACACGCATTCATATCTGTATGTGGGCTTACAACCCTTATTTAAAAGTTTCAGCATTTTTTACATTTTTTACACTCCAATCGAATTCATTTGATACACAGTAAAATATTTTAAAAATTAAATCTAATGCTATTTAAAAATTCATAAAAAGTCTAAAAGGGCAGCAAAATATTTTTCGACCAAAAACCTGTTCATGAAAGCGATTATCTTGTTTATAATGAATGAATTTGTAATTGGACTTCAAATTCTAAGATTTCCTAGAACTTTTAAATCCTGTCAAATGCACGCTTTACTTATTTTACTGTAACCATTCATATAATAGATATAGATTTGATTTTGTTTGTAGCACAGGGAATAAAAATTTTATATTTATATATATATATAGGAAAGCTTACACCAAGTCCATTTGACCATATATATATATATATATATCATAATTTTTAGGTAATTATCCACATTCGTTTATAAGCCATTCTTTTAAAAGATGTTTTACTTCTTTCAAGCACACAGACGAGTACATATGGTGCCGGCCGCTATTGCCAAGCTACAAGATAGAGGTGTTCTGCTCTGAATGTTTCTAAGTGTGTCTGATGGCACTTACAATGTTGTCGGAGCTTGACTGACTTTAGATTCTAGAGGATGGAGAACGCTACATGATTAGAAGAAAAAGGATGGTCCCTTGTGTTCATTAGAAACTATAGAGAGATGAATGTGAAGGAACGACATATATTTAAATGACGATCCTATAATGTGTAAATAACTTGTAAATATGATAATCGTGATTAATTAAACTTGAAAGTGTTGTTGTTTCAAATCCCCTTGGATCAGGAAAGCTTACACCAAGTCCATTTGACCTTTCCGCTTAAGTATGTCACAGACCAGGTTTTGGTCTCCAAACAACTGCCCCAGGGAAATGGGTCCAGAAGATGAGCAGAAGATGCAGGGAGAGATCAGGGACAGGTAAAGAAAGGCTTTACTCCCTGCATAAAGGTCACACTACGCAGGTGACCGCTTCTAAAGCGCGCCAAGGCCGTCTGAAGAGCTCTGGATCTCCTGCACGGTAGATATAGGCCAGGACTCTAAGCTACGTACTAGTGGTGAGCAGGAGGATTTCGCCAAGTCAGATTCATTTTAGCTCTGTGGAGGGAATGAATTTCAGAATGGCTCAAGAAAGAGGAACCGGAGTTATGGAGATCACAGCCCCTGCCAGCTAGCTCATCAGCTGCCTCGTTCCCAGGCATACCCACAAGCGACGGTATCCTTTGGAGACCAGGGAAACTTGAAAGTTAACAAGACGTTTTATTGAAGACGTCTTGTTTTGACGGACAACCTGCATCACGACATATGTATTAGTCCATTGATATTGGCAAAGTAAAAGGTAGGTGCCACAGAACATACTTCATCTGATTTTCTTAGTCTCAAGCCTAAGAATTTGCTTAACTATTATTGTAACTATTATGTTATTACTGACTTGGACTCAGGGGTATAACAACTCATGAGGCTCAAGGCTTACTGTCTCTATCTCAATTTACGTGACCTTAGGCGCTGGGGTGCTTGTGCAGATGTTTCTGTCAAGTAGTATGATATTGCTCCTTTTCTACATTTTTTGTTCGATGTAATTTCCTTAAGTTAGATAATCCTTGTAATTAAGTATATCCGTGTGTGTGTGTGTGTGTGTGTGTGTGTTGCATTCGTTGTGATGACACTCAATCTAAAATAATACAACATTTTTAAAATTACTGATTCACCTCAGGTGACCAATCGTCCTCCTTTAGAAAGGACAGTAATCTTTTAGTAGGTTCTGTCCTTCCTCGAAAAGTGTCCTCCTACGTGTCCTCCTTTTCAATATTTTAAAACTTATGCAGTGCTTCTCAAACTTTCGATATTTTGCCTAAAACTAGCTGGCAACGTATAAAATGCTTCATATTTCACACATTGCATAGGCATTCTATAGAATGACTAATGAGAAACCTGCAAGGTATGAAATGCATCTCCGATTCATTTCGAATATTGCGTGGCAAGACACGAGAGTTTTTTAGCGCGTGCCTCAGACTCCGAGTTTGTCAGTTGAACATTGCAGTTTTTTCGGTGGTGCGAAAATACTCAATTTTACTTAAACAATTTCAACACAAAATTGGTTTTTTACTGTACTGTGTGAAAATGGAGGAGCAAATTATGGTATAGGAGAAGGAGTCATGGTGTATAGTAGGGGACGGCAACCTATGGCCCACGTGCCACATGAGACACGCGGTACAATTCTCAGTGGCGCTTTGTATTATTCAACAAATTTATCAATTTTTGAATTGTTTCAAAAATGCCCTACTATATGATACGATGAAATAATATATTGGTAGATTGGTTTAGCATGTAACAGCCAAAAGATTGCTGACCCCTTGTCTATGGACATAAAACAATTATTTGACGTCGAGCTGGGCAAAATTCGAGTTAATACTGCCAAAAAAAGAAAGGAAAAGTTTTTTCTTAACTTATATTACTTACTAGAAGTTAATAACTGATGTGTACAAAATGCCAAAATGACTACTAAGAAGGAAACCAAGGATTATTGGTAGTTGAATAGCTATGATGTGATGTCTGTAGAAAATAAAAGAGTAGACTCTTTAAAATGTTAAAGAAGGTGTCAGTATCGTACAGCAGTGATCGCCAACTCCCAATCCGTAAATCAAATGGTATTGGAGCACTCAAAGAGCATTAAATTATTTCCATTGTATTTACTGGGATATATTTCTCTCTTGTGCGTTTCTCTTCCATAGATCTATCTAACTTAATATTTCATGTAAAATAACTTTATAATCCTTTTTGGTGCAACTGAATTTTATTCTGAAAGTATGTTTATTAAATACAACTAAATTATTAAATAAAAACAATCTAAAATATAAATAATCAACATTTCCCCCTCCGCGGACCGTGGTAAAAATATTAAACGTTAACCGATCAGGAAGATAAAAAGGATGAGAACCACTGTTCACAACCTTGTACATCACGGATTTTGAGGACGTGATGGTTCGAGCTTAGCACGGCTGAAGACCCACCGTGTAGGGAAGCGATGCACGTTAAAACTGTCAAGAGTTCAAACGTCCTCCCGTTGGTGCGGTGTAGTAGTTAGGAGAAGGGGTGCCAGCTTAGTTGACGTCCTCATTACTTGACCATGGTTCAAAATTACGAGGTCCGCGTCTCCAAAAGCCCTAGAAGAGCTGAACAGTGGGAGTTAATTAAATATTCACTCCCTCACTAGCTTGAGGACGTGATAGAATTCTGAAAAAATTTTCAACCAAATGCAAAAATGTTGCACGATATGATATTGAACTGTGCATCCACCTTTGTGAATATCGCCAGAAAAAAAATTATTTTAAAAAAAGGTATTGCTGTGATGTAATGAGTGGGAAAAGTATGATTTATATCAACTTGGAACTTCTGAAGGAATTTTAAAATAATTAAATGCGAAATCACAATTTTTTTTTTACTTTGTGCCTTAAGAACTTGCTTAGAGTTAAAGATATTCCTGACCACGAAATTCCTATCCTGTCAGTTGCAATTGCTCAGTCCAATGGAAGTGCCCAAGGATTCGTCAAATGTATGCGTAAAATAAAGTACCAACATAAGAATTGTCTTTGCGTGAAAAATGTAATAATGTAATTCAAAATGTCATTAAGCCTACCATGTTGCAATAAGTAATATCTTATTTTTTACTTGAAAATTTTGCTTTCCTTAATAAGAAAAATATAAATTTTGTTTGATTCAACTTTCATTTTCCTTTACGAGTTTTGAATAAATTTTTTAATGGCTCTCTCATTATTTTGTCAGAATAATATTTGTATTTTTAGGGATGTACTTTATTGATATAATATCCTTATCATAACCTTTTTTTATACTTTGCTTAAATAGCTTTGGTCATTATGTACAATGCCTAGAGAAAGTATGTAATAAATCTCATATTTCATACTTTGCCTAAAAACGTACAATAACGTACAAACGTAATTCTATACAATGCCGGTATTTCATACTGTGCCGACATTACATATAATATACAGTATATGCGCCTCGAAAGTTTGCTACCTTGCAATGTTTGTCTTAAGTCTAAAAGTTTCCAATTATATTATATTACTAACATGACTATTTTACTTTACTGTGTATTGTTTTACCATTTCTTCCTGATTTCTTTGCTTTAAGTTTGTTTTACAAAAATTCAGCATAATATTAAGGATTATTTATATGCATACACTTGCGCACTATTTGATTTTTTTATTACAAATTTAAAGAAAAAAAGAAATTTTCAAATTTGAATTGTTTTTTTCCTTGTAAAAGAAAATATCATGAACGAAGAAAAAAAATCTTATATTCCGAAGCCTTGATTTTTTCTCTTTTAAGCATTGATGGCGTTTTTTATTTCTTAAGCAAAAAGAAAGAATAATGTTAAAGGATAAGTGTACTTTAAGCAAAAAGGAGCAACTGATATTTTCTTTAAAAAGAGGGGGGGGGAGAAACGTAAGTAAATTGAAGTAAAAAAATATTCCAATAAATTGGAACAATTCCAATTGGAAGTAAAAAAAAAGATATTTGGCATGTAATTAAAAAATGTCGCTGAAATTTGAAAAAAATACAATCTTAAATGTTAAAAATCCATAAGATTTGTCACAAACAAAAATAGAAAGAGTATTAAAATTTTTGGAAGCCTTCAAACAATGAATTAGAATTTTATCTGGGTGTATTTTTGAGTTCTTACGATTCAAATATTTTAAATGTAAAAATGAAAAGAGTTCCTTAGATTTTGAAACTTTAATTGTTGCAGACATTTATATAAAACATCCATTGTTAAGTTCAGTCAAAATATATGCCTAATGAAAAAAGTAAAATTGTAAATAAAAGTAAAATTTTATTAAGACTAAAATTAAAAATATTTTACATTTCAAATAGAAATAATTGTAGAATTGCTGGTGTAAATTCTTAAAAACGTTAAAAAATAAAAGCTTTAGTAGAACATTTTTTGGGTGAATTAAAATTCGAATTACCATCAATTGTACATATTTATCTCTTTGGTCTGTATGAGATTAAGGTAGCTTTAGAACTATTGAATTTTATTTTTGATTTAAGAATTATCTCCTTTTGCATCATTGTACACTGCTGGCCACCGTAAATGCAACACCCTGAAGGAAGCACGCAAATAACATGAAATTTACAACATGCATTAGCGGAGGTGAGATATGCAAATGATTAGAATTTCAGCGTAGACACACATCACGCACACCTGTGGCGCCACCTCAAAACGCTATTTAAAGCTTGGAGATTTCGATGATTTCAAGATCGGCAATTGTGTTTTTCTTGTGGTTTTTTCAAAAACGATCAGTTATGTCTCGTAGAAAAGAGCAATCAGTTTTTGATCAAGTATCCGAGTTCAACAGAGGAAGGATAGTGGCCTACCGAGATCGTGGATTATCTTTCAGGGAAATCGGTAGTCGTGTTGGACGAAACCAAACAACTGTAATGCGGATATGTGACCGTTGAATGCAAGAGGGTACGACGGACCAACGTGGTCGATCGCATCCACCTCAGTGCACCACTTCACGTGAGGACAGGTAAATTGTGCGTATGGCAGTGACGGATAGCTCAGTGGCATCTCGAACCACAGCACAGCACATTGAGTCTGCAACGCATCATTCGGTGTCTGCACCGTTTACAGCAGAGTGGTCTGTCCGCAAGACGTCCATTGCTTGATCTATCCTTGACACGGAACCACAGACGTCTCCGCCACCAATGGTGCGATGAAAGAAGGATGTGGGCTGCAGAATGGAATGAAGTTGTTTTTACTGACGAGTCACGCATCTGTCTGCAACACCACGATGGTCGGATTCGAGTCTGGAGACACCGTGGAGAGAGGATGCTGAACAGCTGTGTTATGCATCGCCACACTGGTCCTGCATCGGGTATTTTGGTATGGGGCGGTATTGGATATCACTCTCGCACTACTCTAGTACGCATCGCTGGTACTTTAAACAGCCAACGCTAAATCTCCGAGGTGTTGGATCCAGTTGTCCTTCCTTACCTTCAGGGCTTGGCCACAGCTATATTTCAACAGGATAATGCGCGACCACACGTGGCACACATTGCCCAACTGTTCTTCGTCAATCACCAGATTGAATTGCTTCCCTGGCCGTCTCGCTCTCCGGATCTTTCGCCGATAGAAAACCTGTGGTCCATGGTTGCTCAACGATTGACCCAGATTACACCCCCCAGCTGCCACACCAGATCAACTTTTGCAATGTGTGGAAGCTGCTTGGTCTGCTGTACCCCAAGTCTCTTTGAACACATCCAAAGTCTCTTTGAATCAATGCCGAGGCGTGTGGCAGCTGTGATCTCCAACAATGGCGGCTACTCTGGCTACTGATTCTGGCAGGAACTACACTTCACAGAAGTATAAATTTAATCATTTGATACTTGGTCAACATGTTATCTACTAAATAAATTTTGTTGTGCTATCTCTTGTCTTTCTTGGTGTTGCATTTGCGGTGGCCAGCAGTGTAACTTCCCATTGTCTTTTTCAAATACGTATTATTTTATTTAGCAATAACCAGGTTTGAAAGTGTGCTTTCTACAATAAAATTTTGTATTTATTAATTGATTTCAAGAACACTTGTCTACTGTATTCCTCTAGAGCTGAAATCACAGAATTTTATATTGTTAACAAAAAATGTATTTTCAAAATTTTTTGCACTATAAAGGTATTTGCAATGAATAGAGAAGCTTGTAGATGATTATACGGACCGTATAGCCGCATTGGTTCATGTCAGAGACGTGTCGTAGATACGGTTACAATTTAAGATTATGGCGGTCTTTGAATTGCTAAGACCAAGGAGTCACATCTTGTTCAGACAAGTCCAAAATTATACTCATACCCTTTTAGCTTGTCTCACCTGCTTGCCGCGAATTCTTTTTAGCGTTAGATTAATGAAGGTAAATCGTTTATAATATTTAGATGGAGAGAGGAATCATTTTGAGTTTGATTCAATGGCTTCTCCGCCAATTTCGCTTTCGTCTGCCCTCCTCCCTTCCCGGAATCCTAATAATAAGCGAAATCTTCGCCGCAACTAACATGAGGATTACCGAGACTTATTATATAACTTTTTCTGTGTTTTTATATTCATTAAATATGCGGGGTAGATAAAAATGTCTTTACTTTTAACAATAAAAATTTAAAGTTTAATAAATATTATAAATGTTGAACATATCGATTATTTTTCAGTTTTAATCACTATGTAAAAAAAGAACATATATGAATTTTTTGAACATTAAAGACTTTTTTCGTTTCTTAGGTAAGGCAAAAATCTTTTTTTTCTTTCGATTTCACCTTTCTGTAAAATACTTGTATTTTCTTTTTATTTCATTAGTTTAAAGCTGTTTTGTTGCGTCTTAATAGCTGGTTAATGCTAAACAAGTCGTATTACAAATAAATAACGAAAAAGGTGAATAAAACAATACTTCGCATTGATATTTTCCTGCACAGAAATAAAGGAATTTTTGTTCATCAATAATTTGCCTTTCACATAAAAACCATTTTTTAACTATTTTTTTACAGAAGTTATTTTAAAAAATAATATATATGTTGCAGATTAATTGAATTGACTCGTTTCAACTACAATATACGTGGGTAAACTTCGATTACCTAATAGAGATATTACCACGAAAATGAAACTCGATAGGTACAAGTGATCACTAGAACACTCACAGCACGAGCGAGAAGAAACACAATTTTTCGCATTAATCATCAGTCGGCGGCATGAGGGGGCCACACAAAGGGCAGATGCCCCTTGCCCTTAAAGTCGACACCGGCTCGCGTCACTACTTAACCAGTGACGGGAAAAAAACACAGCAAAAGTCACGATTTAATAAAGAAAAGGCTGAAAAGGAAGAGCACTTTTTACAAGGCATCAAGCAATGTAAAAGGTGAAAAGGCGATGCTCCAAAATTAAGAAGAAAAAAAATAGAATTTTTATCAAAAGAGAACGAAATGAAAAGGTTTGCGCGGGATAACTGCCACAATGTTTCAGATCCCATCACTTCACTTGAAATCACTTGTCACGAACACGTTTATAACAATTCTGAGCCTTTACTTCTCGGCCAATCACGTTTCAGTCAGGAATGACGTAGCGACATGCGCCCTGTGCTAAAAGCAATCCACTTGATTCTGAAGTTTCATGATGTGTTTGTTTATGAAATTGTATCTAATAACTTTTTTTTCTTGTGTAGTTTGTTCGCAGTGTAATTCTTAAAAGTCAGTTCGTATAAACGGAGGGTTTGTGTGGATAGAAATAATTGCTAAGGTGTCGGTTTTTTAAAGCGATGAACTTGAAACGTCAATTTTCTTTCTGTTGCTCTTTTTTTCTCTTTTAAATTCTCCCAGTAAAAGAGACTGGGAGTTGACAGGCATAGATTTAGATAATATCTCTGGTGCGAAAAGCTTTTAGGAAAACTACTATTCTCGTCCACGGCTTGTCTTCAGATAGATGATAGCAAGGAGAACTCGTATGAAATATCATACTCAGATTCTTCACGCGATTAAAATTAAACGGATAGGGGTTTCGTAGTTGATAAGGGGCGGATCCGATTTCTGAAACTGTAACCTTAGGGTTATGATTGCTTGGGAAAGTTTCTCGATCAATGGCATTGGGATAATCCTATCTATCTGAATGTCGAAACTTGTTGATCATGAATTGAAAATTATTGGATTCTGATAAAAGCTTCTATACAACACAGAAATAAGTAGCAGTTTCATGAATCGTAGATGAGACTTGGGTATTATGGAATTCGATTTACATTTCTAAGAGTCGTTCCACTGGTTTAAAAAATCTCCCAAATTATCATGGATATGTACTTTTAACGGTTGTAAGGAATGATCACTTGTTAAAAAATATATGTATTTATTTTGTTGTTATAAGAAAATTCATTTAAAAGAAAAATGACAAATGGAGGGGAGTAGGGAAAAGATGGTTTAAACTATAGAAAAGCTAACTAAGACTTCATAAAACGTAGGTTTTCTTAGCTATAAAAGCCCTATTTATGAAAATACGTGAAAGTGATTTCTATTTTGAGTCTGTTTACATAAATCACTAAGATAACCTTTTTCTGCTCCAGTACTATTAAGGCGAGAGTACAGAAAATAGTTTGAGCATTGAATCCAAATTTCCCCCTCGTTGGTCTTAGGACAGTTTTCCATTACAAAAGATACATTCAGCGTCTTTTTTTCCTGGTTCTTTAGCTGATGGCATGAAGTCTATTACAAATGATACATCAGAATGAAACGAATGAAGATGACGTATACCTAGTAATTCCATATAATATCATCATGAAAAATGAAACTTTAAACTGAAGAACAAAACCAAAAAACTACCACAGTTTTTCGAACTACAATTCTTTTAGTGTACATTATGCTTAATTTTAATGTTCAAATTACGTGTGTGTGATAACGTTCAGCTACCTCTTACATCAGAACCCTCTTGTCTGACCGTAAACTTGGCTAGATGTGTAGGAGGAACAGAATAATCCATAGACATGATTTCCAATCTAATTAATTGATTAATTCTTATTAACAATTATCAAAAAACACAATACAATTCTAATTAAGGTTTATGATTTATAGTAGAGTGCAGAGGTGAGATTCTATAACACGGGAATACAACTACAGACCCTCAACTGAACCTAAGGTAGCTTGAATACGCTCAATTATAACTACGTCGCACAAGAATAACTAGCTTCTACTTAATCAAATGCACAGTACCTGAACCCTTAATGCATCGGATCCTACACTGGAAACTTCCAGGCACTCTTTTCGGCTTGATCAAATGACACGTTGGCTCCACGCTCTGTAATCTTTAACTAATTCCACTGCTTTTCAATCTTTAACCAACAACTAATTCTTAAACTTATGATAACTCCTATTTGCACACATCCAACGTATAAACTTCAGCGTGTCAAAAACAATGTGTCAACAACTCGCTTCCGCACTGCCAACTCGCGAAAACCGAATTTATATAATATACTTCATTTACATAAATCACGTTCGCTTACTCGATGAAAGTTGGTTGAATAAAATATTTTGCTTTAAGGGATAAGAAGGAATTAGTGGAACCGCGTATAGATCCGTCACATGTGTACAAGTAGGTTAAAATGTTTGAAAACTTAGCTGCAAAAACTTCTAAAAATCGCAAAGCAGCACTTTGTTCTGTAGCAAGTGATATGGCAACAACAAGTGGTCAACTCTCATTATATTACATCATGAGAGTCTTTCCTCAGTATTTCAAGTTTTCCCCACACACTAGCAGCTACAAGCAGAGCAAAAAAACTTGGTATTCCATATTACCCGACTCTCATCTACGTCTAAAATAGTTATTTATATTATAGAAAATTACTTTTATATTTCAAGGCATGGATTTGTATTATTAAGCGAACCAGAAAATGTATTGATAAATCAATAAAACTTGTTGTTGTCGTGTCCTGAAGGGAGGGAAGGAAAGTTGCCAGAGCCTGAGACAGGTTAAACTTCTAAGTGTACGTTTGTTGTTTGCCGTAACCTTGAGCCCCATACAGGTGACAGAACGATTTAGCTCAGTCCTACCCCAATTTTGATGGAGAACACCTTGGGGGGCAGGGATCTTCCAGATCTCTTTCCCTTCCACTAACCTCAAGCGAGGACTTGCGTCTCAACGGCTATTTAAAGTATCTCCTTGCAGCAAAGACACTTTGCATTTACAAGCATCCACTTTTTCTCCGAGAGCCCAAACCCTACGCAACAGCAGTCAGCGTCGTTAACCGCTATACTCGTATGGGCTACCTCTGTTGAACCGTATACACCCAAATAGAAGCTAATCCTTGTTTTGCCTAGATTGCATTTTTCTAAAATTTATTCAAACTTCAAAACCCGTGCATAAAACAAACTGGGAAAATGAAATTCCTGTTGTTTTCAAGCAAGTTGACAGGCGGTTGAAAATGAGTGAAATATCTTCTGATCAAATTTCTGTAAAGTAAAACCCTGACGAGCAATAGTTTTAATTCCGACAGTTTTATCTGAAGAGCTAACTCATTTTATAAACATTTATTTTTGAACTACCTGGCAGCATCAACAAAATTCAGAGAAGAAATGCTGATCACGCTTCTGTCTTCAGAACATAGCTATCCTGTGCTTCAGCTAATAGCTATCCTGTGTGGTCTTTCATTGATTAATAACATACAAGGCCAAGCTTTTTCTGAAATTTGAATCCTGACAGATAGCCGATCTTCCATCCAACATTTATCGAATTGGCCATCTATCGGTGACAGCACCAGCAGGAGTATTCTACACCTTTTTAAGCAGCTATCAGATTGGCACCCTATCCCGCTACAGTGGGTCCCTTCTCATGTAGGCCTGCCCGGGAATGAAGAAGTGGATGATCTTGCGAAAGCGACTGCCAGTGATCCTGTGGACCCAAAAGACCACATGGTCCTTACGTCAACCGAGATCTACTACAGGGCTAAAGAATTGATATGTAGAACCTGTGTTGTCCCTCCTGTACACTCATGGTATTTTCAAAGACATCCTGGATCCGTCATATCATTCAAGGGTTCCAGATCAAATCAGACGGCATTCTCGTGATTTTCGACTGGTCACCTGAGGTGCATGAATTTTGAAGATGGTAAAAGAAGCTACCCAATTTGTACCAAATGTGAGATCTACTCCCCAGCACATTCTGCAATGTGTGGGGTTTTCATATGAGGAGGCTGTTGCTTCCCCCTTGCTGTTCTTAGACTTTGTGAAGATAAATGGACTCATGGATCTGGTCTAGTTTCACTAGACCAGATGGGGATTAGTCCCACCACTACCACGATAAACATTTATTTTGTACAATCAGTGTGTTAATCATACTTTATGCTCCATTTTTTTATTTGTTTGAAAAACAAGCGTGGAGAGAAATTCGTCTACTACATGTGATCTTTGACCCGGGGCCAATTGGGCCCGGGCGCAGGACTTTGCCTACAAGGGGGACTTGTCTCGTTATCGATCATGATTCGAATAATTTCAATGGTCATTATTTTTGGTTGCATTCTCCGAAATACTGAGAATTTCGGACGATATGTCAATTGGCTACATGTGATGACCATCGTCCATGTATAGGCTTTAGTCTACCACCATACACCAGCAATACTCATTCAGTCAAGAGACGGCCGTCTGTCGAGCGGTTTTGTGCGATTGTAAGTCATATGCATTTATTTGTTTCGGATTATTGTTTGTAGGAGTATTTGACAACGAATGCAATATACTGTCTACTTTTAAGAATCATAGTTAGGGCCTAAATTTGCGTAAGGGTTCAGGACATACTTCTGTGTAGGGGCTCAGAGCCTTAAGAAGTCTTAAGACATTCCAGCTTTGACCCTTGTTTTATGCCCTGGAGGTCAAGCTCGCAGTACGATGATCATATGCATTCAGACATTCCAATGAGAATGTGAGTTTTACAAACTATTTGAAAACTCGATTTCTGAGACTGATTTTAAAGAATTTCTGTAAATTTTCCTCTTTTGGATTGAAAACTCCGTTCAAAACACTCAAAAAGGGTAAGGATTAATATAATTTGCGCATGGCTATTGAAAAAGTTTTAAAAAAGTTGTTGTTGTTTTAGATTAGCGGGAATTTATATATGAGCCTATCATCTTACTTTTACTTTAAAAACCTTTGACACATTCTCGGCTTATACACAGAAATATACAGTATTATTAAAATAGTGGTTCATATTTCTTAAATGCGAGTTTTAAAATGTTATATAATGTAATAGTTGATAATGTATAATATAATTTTTTAATTCTCACATAATGTGAGTGTGTGCGTGTACGTATATTATTCTGTATACGTACATACGTACTATTCAAGTATATTCATTTGCAATTAAGCATGCTCTTAAGAGATATGTATATTTTTCAAAAATAAATATTTAAAGTCTTATTAGACGGGGGATACAGAAGAAAGTTAGTAACCTATGTACCGACACATTTTTAAGTAAATTTATTTATTGCTGCTATTTATCTAATAGGCTTTTAAAACCAAGAACTTCTTAATAATTAGAAATGAAAATTAAATATTGCTTAAGAAAAAAAATAAGATATTGCTTTAAAATAAAAATAAAAGGAGAAGGGTTTTCGTGTTTACGTTTTTTGATACTGAAAATATAATTTAACACCTCAACAAAAAAAATGGTCAAGTTAGAAACATTAAAAAAAATATTCCAACCATTTTTAAAGTTTCAAATTTGATTCGATACCAACAGATCTAAGTTCACCATGAATTTTCAAATGTGTTCAAAGATCAATCTAAATACCAAAAAGGATGCTACACGCAGTTTTTAATTAAGATTTCCAACAAGAATTTCTTAAGGTTTTTTAAAAAATTACCTAGCGAAAGTTGAAAGAACTTTTAATCCAAGAAGGGGTGGGGGACATATTTTTTCATTTAACATAGTTCCAAGCTGAATAATAATGCATCAAAAAATTCACCATTCTTTTATTCTTTTTAAAAAGAAAAATCTTTTTACCCTTATTATTTGACGTGAGAGAAACAGAATATTACTTTCTACCCCTCAAGATCTTTAGGGAAGTAAGAAAGTTAAATATTTTGGTGCTAAATTAAACCTAACTACTCTAGATCCAACAACTCTACTTCAAAACAAACACCACCTACACAAATTCTAGAGCTTTGAAGCGAAACCATAGCATCTGCTTAGGCATGTATAATTTTTTGCTTCGAGGCAATGAAGTACGTATATTATTTATTTTTATATAGTCAGGTTTTTCATTAATGACATATTGTGTAACATTTCATCTGGAAAGAGTGAAATTAATTTTTAAATATTGGTATTTGCCGGATTAAAGAAATCACACATTATCACTATCGCCAACGCATTGCTGGAAGGACTGTATTGTTTACTCTGTTCATTCGGTGATTAGGAGAAAAAAATGAATAAGAATTGACAATTAGTATTGTAGATGTAAAAATTAATAAAAAGTAGCTTAAAGCTAGCTAATAATAACGGTTAATTAACAAAGTATGATTCTCTGCAATTAACTCTGCATGATTCTGTTTCCAGTAGGAAAGTTATGGCTACAATGGGGGGAAAATTGACTTATTCCAATAAATTTTAAATATGTTGTGTTTGAATAATGAAAATATGTGGGAGCTGTCTGACATCCCTGAAAGAAATGTGGCCTTAATTTGCTATCATTCATCCAGTTAACTGTGGTGGCCCGTTCGAGATCGCTCAACTATGTGTGTCACGGAAATCGAGCATATGACGAGTATATACGTCAATCACAGAGCTGTTAACCCGGCACTTCACGCGCACGGTATGTCATACCCACCACCTAACTTTTTTCAAAACTCCTTCTAAAGCTTTTTCAGAAAATGAATAGTTTATCGTGTAGCTGACTTTAAGGTCATATCCTTTCAGAGGCCTTAGCCATATAGGCGAATTCTAAAGGTATATTTATGGAT
Source organism: Trichonephila clavata (assembly GCA_019973975.1). Classification (NCBI taxonomy): domain Eukaryota; kingdom Metazoa; phylum Arthropoda; class Arachnida; order Araneae; family Nephilidae; genus Trichonephila; species Trichonephila clavata. Next base: position 180,395 of record BMAO01000955.1, read on the forward strand.
TCCTCCTCACCGAGTATGGCATAACCGGCAAGTGAATCGCATTTCCAATTCTAAATGCACGAGCACTCTTTAAAATTTTTCTTATGCAATGTCGTATTACTGTAGTTATGGTGAATAAATGTGATATTTGAGTAATTTAATAGATACAGTATGTAATAGATATAGCATAAAAGTATTTGGAGATGAAGAAAGACTCTTAGCGGGAATGACGAGGAAGAACCGAACGATGAAGAGTATAATAGCAAGTATGATTCCTCTACCGAAATCAATCCAGATAATTTATCTGAGAGAGAAATTGTGATAAACTAACCACGTCATATTCAATGGCTAGAAAATGTAATCATTAGCCAATGACAATTTTTTTTGTGCTGTTGAACGTTGCGACAATAAATGCGCAAATTATTTATTTTGTTATGTAGTCAGAAACCACCTAATAAACATTGAACCAGACGCTGTTTTCTGAGGTGTTTTGGATTTCGACTTACAGAAGAATGTAGAAACCAGCTAGCAATGCTTCTACGAAATTTAAAAAAACTAAGATCCAGTGAAAACATCGCACTTATCGCGACGAAGACTAAATGGGTATATAAACAATATACTGAATGCCTTAATAAAAAGAACAGAAAAACTAAATTTAGTGTAAAAAGTGTAACAAACATATTGTATTTCAGACTTTTCTTCTTTTTTTCACCTTTGAATGCACATTTTACGGTAAAAACAAAAGGTAAACACCTTTGGGTATGAGATACCCTGTGCGTGAAGTTAAGTTCGTTTTTTTCACGCGTGAAGCGCCGGGTTAGAAAAATATTGGATAAAAAAAAGATGGGCTTATTTTATAAAAATACCATTTTTATTACAAATATTATTTATTTGGTTAAAATAAACATATATTGCATACATATCACTCGAAAACACAAGAAAAATTAAATAATATAAAGATAAGAATTTTTAAATTCCTCTTGTGGAGTGGTATTCATCGAAATAGGGTGCCCTACATAAAGGTACTTTGCAAATGGAACATTTCCTTCTTTGTTAGCAAAATGTTTGCTACCAGTCTTGACTCTAATGAAATTCTGGAATAGGTACTGTGGGGTTGATCACAGTCCTCTTATCAGAAAGCATCCTTGCATTTCCCATCCCAATAAAATAACTGTTTTCTTAAGAGGCACGGCATTGGCCTATTACTTTAATGTCAGCACATAGTTCTAACAACAAACAATTGGCATTTATGCCACTCGATAGCTAGGTAACTTCGGGCTAGAAGCTATCAATGGACTCAGTGCCTGGTCTGAATAATGCATTTGTCCCAAGGCTGATCATGCCTGAAGGAATCCTATTTTAAATCAACTATTCAACTTCTGCATTTGCCCCCTTTAGGTTAACATCTAAAATACATTATCATTGTACATGAATAAATTCGTTATGCAAACTTATAAGCTGTTTCAGCCAGTTCATTAGGGGACATATGTGTTCATCTTAAATTTTTCATCTTTTTTATTTAGTTGTTTTACCCCAACCTGGTCTCAAAATATTCTAAACATCTTGAAATTTGAGAATATGTTTTGTTTTTCTTAAAAATAACAATTTAAATAGACAATTTCCACTCCTTTTTACGCATGCCGTGTATACTCGTCATAACACAAAATCCTGCAACTTCTCCATGACGAGTGTATTCGTCATTCATAGTTAACTGCTTAAGTATCTCCAGAATTGATTAAAAACCAAACTCATGCAAGACTACTGACTAAAGCAGCGTAAGAGGGGTTTCTCATCGATTTTCACAACTATTGGAAAATTATTGTCGTGTAGAGCAATATTCTAATGAAACTACCATCACCTTTTTCAATGTTGTTTTATTCTATGTAACAAGATTTCTATGTTGTTGACGCGAAGAACTGAATTTTATTCACCTTCTCACGAATATGTTTCTTCTCCTACATCAGTTGCTTACATTTTACAGTTACCAATAATTTCCCCAAAATGAGGGACAAAAGTAACACAGAGCTTTGAAGATCACTATTTTTCCGACAATCTTGTGACAGCATGATGGTTCATCGACAAGACTCAAATAACTGGACCCCTTCACATGTCACAAAAAGGTAAGCTACTTTCCCTGAACGCCCATGGAACATGAAACATAGGAACTAATCAAATTTTGCATGATTCAGCTTTTAAAGAAGTTCCATACGAAATCTGCCCATTCTCTCTTTCAGTTCTGTAGAACTAGGTAAGGAGTTAATTCCTGCCATCATATATAGCCTATCATTTATTGTGCGAAGGCCTTCCAGAATATAAAGATCACTCAGTTTAATAAAATTAAAAACACAGTAATTAGTGGGGAAAATAATACTGTTACACACTTGAAAAACTTCCTCTAATTATCTGCATAATCGCTTCCTGTCGCCAGTGTATTAAGCAGGGTGGTTTCATTGCATTCTCCAACTCTTCATCACTCTGTTTCTTCCAAAACATTTACCGTTCTGAAACTCTTATGATCTTTTCTCTAAACTGAAAGAAACGAGTGTAATCGCGAAGAGCAAGGTCCAGACTGTTGATTTGGCGGCAGAAGAGTATAAGATGGGAACTCTGAAGCTCTTGAAAAGATACGACAAATATTTAAATGAAGGTGTTGGCTATCTAGAGAATGAAAGTAGCATCATTTATGTATTGATCATGATAATAATCCTTGATGCATTGATCAGTTTCGATAATCCTGAAGCTCTTCATTGACCATAGATGAGCATCAGGATTATTTTCGAACACAAATCGTGTTTTTCTTTTTAAATTTTACTTTATTTTGTAGAAATATTGGTCTTTATTTTCTGGATAACTCTAGTATATAACTAGCAACAAATGGTTAGTTGCAATTTTTTTCGTTGTTTTGGTATGAATTCAGACACCATAAACAATGCATGCCCGTTAAATTGTTTGAGACTTAAATTCCATACGGTGGCATGGCGTTTAAGTTTGGAGAATGCAGTGCCAGCTCAGGTGTCATCCTCATCGCTTGGCTGATATTGAAAATTATAAAGCCCATCGCCAATAGCCCTATCTCTTCAAACTAAAAGCTACTCCCAACTGTCATTGTGGTTCTGTTGGGGACGCTGATCCTTAAGTGTTCTCACGTCCTCCGACTAAGGATTTTTATTTGATCTCCTCATCTCAGAATGCGAAAAATACTTCGTTCCAATCTATCACTGAAAGTCGTTCCATTTACTTCAAACTAAAATTAAATATTAGAATTGCCTCTACAATCCGAAACCAAATTGCTTAAATGAGATTGGATTGCTACTCTTATGTGGTCACAAGTGTTTCTCCTGCAGTGGAATGGATTCACAGAGACACATCTCAATCTTCAAACCTTATATTTATTTCTCACACGTTATAATGCAGTTTCCTGGTTTAGCTCTTAGTTAATAGGGCGAGTATTTGTTTGAGGTTAACATCTTGTTACTATATATATATATATATATATATATAGCAAAAGATATCTCCCATCTCTCTTTTTTATATTCCTGCTTTCTTTCTTTATGATTATAAAACAAAACGGAGGGAGGGGGTCTTAAATGAATCTTCCTCCTTCTGATACTGATTCATTTTTCAAAAACTGAAGAACAAATTAAAAGGAAAAGTATGAACAGGAAGTAGTGGTGCCAACAGCAAAAATGAATTGAAAAACATATTTTTTGTCGTTGTTCTTTTCTTTTTAAAACGCTTCTTGTCTTTTTCTTTCTTTCATATTTGGGTCTGGAAGATGCATTTGTATCGGATAGTTTTTTTCTTTCCCATGAATTTGTAAGAATTCTAGGATAATGTATATTCTTTTTTTTTCTCTTCCTGTGTGTTCTCTTTTTATGCTGTGTATATTTGTATTATGTATTTACATATGTATATCATACATAATTTGTATTATTTATATTTAGTATTACTATGTACTAATGTTAAAAATTTACACTTTGATTTTATTCAATAACGACTGGATGGGGGAAGGGGTTCCCTGGGGATCGGTTTGTAGCTCTAAGCCCTTTTCTGATGAGCTCGGCTCCTTTAGACATTCTGTGGGGCCGTGGGTAGCCTAGTGGTTAGAGCATTGGACTCCAGACAGGTAGGCCTGGGTTCGATGCCCGATGCCACCAAATCCCCACCGAGTATAAACGGAGAACGTGCTCGTTAAATCAGTGGGTCCGAATGGTGTCGCCATCTATCGTGTTGTTCCGAGCAAAATCGCACTGTCACCTTCTTGGGGGATCAAAGCTTAAGCTAACGACAGGCGTAAAATTCTAGCCCTTAGCCGCGATGAATTTCGTGGACCTTGATCTGATGTTACTGTTGATCAGGGGGCATAAACAACAACAATAACAACAACAGACATTCTGTTAAAAGCCCTCGTGTAGTATGATGTTTAGAATCAGTCTCCTCCCAACTTTTTATATACAAACTTTATCAAGCTAAAAAAACTTAGATTTTTTTTCAATTCTTATTTATTTGTTTTAATTTAAAAAACAATACATACTTTCTGGGAGAAGTAGAATCTATAAAACAGAGAAAAAAAATGGAATAGTACAAAAAACGATATTAAAAACAAGTACGAATCTCACAGGATTTTATCTATTCAAAACAGTAGGATTAAATATGGTTAAACACGAAAAAATCTAAAACTTGTAATTCTTTTTCCACTTTGTAATCATTTTTAAATGCTGTATAAATGTATTTTGTAGAGGAAATTCTTCGATAAAACTAGCTTTTACTTAGCATCACTTGGGACGTCTCGACAAATAAAATCTCACAGATATGTGTAAAAAGACATTTTGGTGAAGTGCAAAAAAAATGTCTTCAGGGATTTATGGAATGCAACATGTCTTTCAAGGAGACTTATTTGTTTTCAAATCCATATATATTCGTAGAAAGAAAGACATCCCAGAGATGTGTATTGTGACACATGTCACGAAAAACATAAGAATAATTCAGAAACACTAGTGATGCCATAAGCAGAAAGAAGCTTATTTTGTTTATTAAAAAGGGACTGAAAGTGTGAAATGCATATTGCAAGCTCATGTTTTATTTACTTTGGTGAAAAGGATATGGGATTCTTCGACATATCTTGGTATAAGTTCAAAGCATTTTCCCTGGCGAAAAATAATAAAAAAAGTTACGCATTTTTATTACATATTTTTTATGTGTGCATGGACGGGGTTCGGTTGACTAGGCATCATAATCACATTACACATGCCATAACTTGTATTTCTGGGGGATTAGTTTGTGTGACTCCCTGTTAAAAGTTTTACTTTTCACACATATTTTTAAAATCATGCTTACAGACAATATTAACATGCATACGTAAAAAAGATACTAGCTGTTGTTGTGGCTAATGACACCATATCGGCAGTGCCAGATCGAGGCCCACAAAATTCATCATCGCAAAGGGCTGAATTGTAAACCTGCCGTTAGCCATAGCTTTGAACATCATGCAGGTGACAGTACGATTTCGCTCGTTTCCACCTAAATTTTAAGGTAGAACACCCTAGGGGGTCAGGAGGCTTCTTTATTTTGTAATGAAAAAAAGGCAAAAATGATTTTCCATAATATGTGTTCTTTAAATCAAAATTTTTAAACTGGTTCAAAACTGCAATTGAAATTTTGACGAGATAGAACCGAAAAGATGGGGGAAGTTGGCATTGAACACTTTTTAACTTCAAACACACACAATGACCTTCAAAATAATATTTCCGAGGTGATAATATCTTTTTGTCAGTCCTCATGTAACCTCTGAAAGTCCCTTTTCTGCAACTCAGCGTAGAGTATTTGTTTCATCAAAGAAATAGATAAAAATCAAACGGGACTTTTTGTCCTCTGAATAGGCACAATAGAGAAGTATTTCAACTGAGTTTTGTTGAAAATCTGTGGAGCTGTTTGGGACTGATGTACAGGTGTATTGTCAGGAAGCAGTATCATTGTTCACCTCCCAAACCTATAGCTTTTTACAGCGAATGCAGTTTGAGACGAACTAGACTTATGGATAGAATTTCCTGTGCTGCTGTCATTTTCGCATTCGTATAAAAGATGTGGGCTAATATGTAGTAGTTTGCAGTGGGAGAACCGTGTGTGATGTGACGTTTATGTGAACCGTCATAAATTTTCTGAATAAGTTCAGGGCTTATTTGCATAACTGAAGTCGGAATTCTAGACAGATTCAAACGCGATCCCGCATTAGATCTCTTGTGACGGCAGCCAGGGCTTTCCAGAGACCAAAAATGGAAGTTATGATTTCATCTACAGTAGTGCTTCTTAACCTTCTTATTGCCGCGTACCGGTCAACGTTTGATAACTTTACCACAGCCCATTGAGAGGTAGGGGACATTGATTGTTGAAATTTAAGACTGTTTTGATTTAATACATTTAGTTCAAGCCTTTTAATTGCTTGCCTTCAGAATAAAATATAATTACACCAAAGGATGAATATAATGGTATTTAACACGGAATAAAAAGTGATTTTCGTGGAAAGTTGCATAAACCCTAGAGAAATGCACCACAGTAAATAAAATGGAAAAAAAATAATGTTCCTTGCTGCGACCCAGTACCATTTGATTCACGGACCATTATCGGCCCGAGGCCTGGGGGCTGGGGACCACTGATCTACAGCCAATCGACAAGGAATATTGTAAAGCACGTTTTTTCGTTGGGATTGGAGAACATTATTCTGTGTCTTTGAGTTGCGAGTACATAATTTAAAAGCATCAATAATATTATTCTAAGTTCAAATTTTCTACTGATCCTAGTTATTTAAATTTCATAAGAAAACATTGATCAAAGACTGCTTTATCGGCCAGCTTGAACTTAAACACATAATGTTAATTAATGGACCCTCAATTAGTCTCAATTTAAAATTGATAATTTCTTAGCTGCTATAAATTAAGTCTAAAAGAATAAAATTTTTAAAAAGTATTTAGTATTTAAAACGGTATCATCGAAGCTGTTAAACTTGATTATACCCAAAGTGTTCAAAGAATTTAAAGTATAATAATTGGTTATTGAGTATCAGTTTGGATTGGTTGTCTGTTAATTTTTTTTATTTTTATTTAATGCTCTCTCAGCAGAAATAAAGCGATTCGACATAAATTTTCCGCTTAAAATTGATCTTGAGATAATTTTTCCTCCAGCTATCCGGTTGTCATGGCTACCTGTTAGAAATTAGGTATTCTTTTATGTTCAGCGATGTCATTACTGTTATGAAAAAATAAATAAATAAAGCATTTAAAAAGTAACATTTCTCGTGAAATGAAGATGGTTCAAAACTTCTTGAATGCATTCAAAAGAAAGTTCTTCAATAAATAGTAGGTTTTGAGCCCGTCAACTTGTTTCGTAACGAAAACTTCTCGTTGTACCTTCATCAGCATAAAAGTTATTCAATCTCTTTCGTTAGCAAAACGTTTATTATCCGTTATATTATATTTTCCAGTTTTCGAAAGTCTTTTCGCTATTTCGTCCGAGTCATTCTATTTTGTATTCGCAGATCTTTACAAATAATTTAACTACTTTCTAAAATTAGGCAATAAAATTAAGTAAAGAAATATATATTTTTTTCATTTTGGGTTTTGATTATTCAAATAGAAGCAGATTTCCATTGAGTATTGCTTAAGTATTAGCAACAGTGGCTAATGGACTAACTTTGTACAGTAGCGTAATGGAAAGTATTAGGATCCTCCTGCAAAGTCAGATTTTGGGCCCCAAGCCGGATCTCACAAAGGAATGCAAAACTATAACATAACATAAGCTTTGGGCGACTTAGAATCCTGCCCCCCCCCTCCTCGTGATTGGGGGGAATGCGAGGTTGTACGTTATGCCACTGTACAAAGAGTTTACAAATTCTATTCAGTTGTGAGATATTTTTAGCTTAAATATTGTACGATCTAAAAATCATTGACTTTCATCAGCCTTGCACAGACAAATGCTAAAATTTAATTTATGAAATAGTTATAATAGTATATTTGAGATTATAATCCTGAAGGAGAAATTATGACTGAAATAATTAGATCAATGAGGTTTTTGGTTTACAAATTAACTTATTTCATTTGAATATCTTGAAGCCACAGTAGTGTATTGATCATTGTAGCGAACTCATGGCTGGGATTGTTTCTGTAGAGTCCATGCGTTTGAGACACGTCGTGTAGAGGAACTGATCCTTTTTTAAATCTGTTCTGGTTCAAAGACTTAATGTTGGCGTAGCTTTTGAAGATGAAAAGTGGGATACCAGCTCAGGCGCCACTCTTGTCATTTCGCCTTGGTTTAATAAAGGGGTGGCCTGACTTTTCCAGGGTATGGGATACTTTCTATTGTTTTTGAGGTGTTGCAATCCACTCAGTAGCTTAGGTGTGGACATTTTGTTATAAAATCGTATGTTTTCTTTTCTTAAAACTTACTTTTGATATTATACCCTTCTTTTAAAATATGACATATTATTATTCTTATTGCAAAAGCCCAAGTAACACAAAATTTTTAAGATAACTGCTCGAACAACTAGGAGCAACCGGTACCGCGGACCAGTACTGATCCTTGGATGAAATGGAACGGGGTCGCCCAAGGTACATTAAATTATTTCTATTATTTTATTAAAGGTGGTGAATTTCTCATATTCATTTTCGGGTGTAACTGTATTTTATTCTGAAGGTATATTTAAATACAATTAAACTAAAATTATTTTCTCAAAACAATTTAAAATATAAACAATCAACGTCCCAGTGGGCCGTGTTAAAATTGTCAAACGTTGACCGGTCCGCGGCGATAAAAAGGTTGGAAAGTTAAGGTACTACTTACGATATCCATGCTTGGGAGAATTTTTTTTTAAAAAAAATTACCAGTTGTATCAAATAAGTTGCTAAAACTTGTAAAAACTATGGCGGTTAACTTCTAACATGCGTTTGATTTTTTTTACAACAAATCGCTGACATATGGTTAATATGTATCTGATTTAACAGATTGAAATATTTTTAAATTTTACTTTTTTCTCAATAAATGCTTTACTAGGATAGTGCAATATGTCGTTGTAGGAATAATGTAATATACATAGGTTTGCAATTTGATTTTCCATCACATTATAGGCTATTGCCAAAACTTTGACGCATTAATCAATTTTTATTCTATGTTTAAATAAATGTTGAGGTTGTATTGAATACAGCTTGTGTATACGGCTCTACCTTGGAAGACCGTAAGAGATTTAAAAGACTTTGATAAAAAATATCAAAAGCTCATGAAGCAATTTTTAGAATACTAAAAATTTAAGTATTGTTCAAGAAATCTTTCAAAAGCATTGTTTATTGACATTTTATGACAAGAAAACTGGATACATAGGTATGAGTCCCATGCTAAAAAAAACAAAGATTTTATGAGTAATGGCAACCTGTTTTAATATACTATCCTATGGACAAATGGTAAAATCTATTGAAATTCTCCAAAGGTATTCAATCAGTACAGAAAAAAGGGCGAACTTATCAAAGAAAAATATTTTCCATAAACTATGAGTCGTTAGTGCAAAGTGCTTGGAATTATGTTCAGTTTTTGTAGAGTTTTATGTCAGAAGTTTTCAAACTGAAGGATCATCCTTTTTTTTAAAAAAAACTAAGTGTGAATTTTATAAAATATTTTATTTCTCATAGTAGAGATCTATAAAAATAGCTTTGCTTCATTAATAAAGACAGTTAGTTCCTGAGGAAAAACGTGGAACATTTAAAAAGAAGTACGCGGAAGACATTTTTTTCCAAAAAGAAAAAAAAAAGTCATTCATTATGGTTTTAAAATTTTAAAGTCTCGCAAACTTTTGAGATTATAAGGAAAACAATCTCTCAAGTCTATCCAATCAACACATCCATTATAGATGAGGATGGGATAAAATGGATAAATAGTTGGAAAAAACTTCGAATGTCTTATTCAATTCGAGCTGAAAATGTTCGAACAAATTTTTCCGTGAACTGTTTTGTTTGTAAGCATCATGCCATCGAGTATAAATTTCGGAAAAATAATCCTGGAAATTTAAAAATTTATTTTTAATGCAACTTTTGCAACTAATTTTGAAAAACCTTTTAGTAACTACGTTAATTTCGAAAAGGAAAAAAAAATCTAATTTTTGACATTTTAAGTGTACTAGTGTTTCTTTCTTACCCATACACAAAAAATATTTTACGTAAGGTAAACAAATTTACTTTTAAGATGTAAATTCATTAAGTCATTTAAAAACATTATATCTATAAAAAGTATCCATAGTTGTGTTTTAAAACTGTGTTAAATTTGTATAGTTTGATCGATCTAAAAATCACCAGAAAAAAAATTTACAAAGTAAACGGAATTTTTGTTTAATTTTTTTAAATTTACTTTTATTTTTGTCTTTCAGTTGACATTTAACTTTCTTCATTTTTTGTTTTAAATCAACTGTTTGCAATCCTTTGCTAAGAATTATTTTTTGTTATTCATTAATTTTATTCTAGTTCTCTTTGGTTCTTACATTAATTATTTTGTGTTTAATTGCTTTATTAAAAATTATTACATTTTTAAAAATTATTACATTTTTATTCAGTTATTCTAAATTATTACACTTTCTTTAAACTCTTTACACTTTATATGTATGATGTTCTCTGTTTTGAAGAGAGCTTCAAAATCCTTAATAAAATTATTTAAAAGAGCACAGAAAAAGTAATGTAGGATAAAGTATTTTAAGAGTACAAAAATTTTAATTTATATCATAAATAGGACATTGAAAATTTAAACAAAGGACATTTGTGTTTGCGTTGTTTGTAAATTAGTTTTAAAGAATAATACCTAATTGTTTTTTTCAAATTCCTAAAAGTGATACAGAAACAAATTCCTTTTTGAAAAAAAGAATTAAGAAGTTTCTTTGTATTGTGAAATATTATCTAAATTTAGTTTATCTAAGAGGGAAAGTAAAGAATTGTTAGCAGAAACTTCTACCAAAGTTTAATTTTCACGCGATCCCATTAAAAAACAAGTATGCAGTTATTCATTAAATGTAAAGATGAAAAGGAACACATTCTCACTCAACGTTTTAAAGGTAACAACTTTAAAATCAAAACAGTTATTCCCTACCATATGACCAAAACTGGAACGAGTGCTGTCGACACCAAGGCGCCGTGAAGCTGCATCAGTAAAGGTCGACTTATCACTTTTTTTTTCTTACCTTTGGCGGTCACTCTCCTTGCTTTTTAGGATTAATACGTGACTTTTACGGTTTTATTTCCCTATTCGGTAATGCTAACGAAGTGGCATTTTAGGGGAGATGGCTTATTGCTTCCATCAACCTTGGAATAGTCAAGCAATTTATGTTTTCTCACAACTTCCTAGAAATTTCTTTTGACTTGTGTAAATTTATTGGCGATGATTCAGAAGATTTGCTGTAGTTGCAGAGTAAGGGTTTTTTTTAAAAAATATCACAGGGTATTCATAAATCAGTTTTAATAAAAAGAAATTATTTGAAAGCAACAAATAATTGCTTAAGATAGATATATTATCCCGTGTTCTGTCGCGAGGTTGCAAGTTGCATAAAAAACTAAGCCATTCTTAATGGCTTGTCTTACATGATTTCATAACCCTATAAAAAGGATATTAAGAAAATTATTTCTTTTGCAAAATTTTAAAAATTGCTTAATATAAATAAAAAATATTTATTGCTGGAGTAATATCACATCTAGATTAGTAACATTCACCAACTCCTTAAAAGGGCTTTAAAGCTATAAAAAGAGATGTAGATTATCTGTCTTTTTTCTTTCTCTCAACAGTGGTTTTTAAAGTAATGCATTGAATATATGCAAAGAATCCCTTAAAATATATATAAGTTAATATCTTATTAAAATTTTAACAACAGTATTTTATTGTACTATCGTTCAATTTCATCAAATCCATCAATTTCATCAATTCATCGCCAAATCCAAAAACGTCGACGAATGCTGTCATCGCTTCCACTTATGTGTAAAAAAAATGTCCACGCAAGGTCTTTCCGTATTAGTCCGTCGACAAATAAATTGAGGACGATTTAGAATTAAAAATGTTGAAATGAAAAAACACGCTGCTTATAGCAAGCCCCTCCGTAACGAAATTCTTTGGAAAATGGGAAATATATATTGGAAAATTAAAGGAGGTGCGAATCTTGTAGGTGATTCTGAAAAAGACAATTAACCCTAGATGGTTTTTGTTATGGGTATATAAAGGCGCATGCTATACTTGCTTACTTTTAGAAGTCAAACTTTTAGTTGAATAGCTTGTCAGCTCTTTAGGGCAATTGCCGAACGAGTTGACTATTAAGATCTGTAAGCCTCATTAAGTGACAGTATTTCTCGATTACTGTTACTCGCTTGTACTATGGGAGCTAGACTTGTGAGAAGAGGGTTAAAGCAGGTGGAAGGGCCCTTTTTTAAAAGCAACCCAAACTTTTACGTTCTATTCCATTAATACATATATTTCGTCGAAAGAAATGATAACTTTACGTTATAATAAGCAGTCAGAAACAAATAACAGTTGTAGTTGCACATTCCAGGAGATCATCAAGGCTATAGATCAGGTCTAATATACCCTAAGGAAATCCAAAACCAGCAATGGATTGGCTATTAAATCCTGTTTAGAGATTCTCAGGTACTCTAGGATATATTCTGAGGAAGCAGACCCAGTGGTACACTTTGTGACGGATCTATACGCGATTCTACTAATATCTTTTTTTCTTTTTAAAACAAAATATTTATTTCAACCAACTTACATCGAGAAACCAAACGTGATTTATGTAAATGAGGAATATTATATAAATTCGGTTTTTGCGAGTTGAAAGAGAGGGTAGTAAGAGGTTAAGTTAAGTCCAGTAAAATAAAGTGAAGGAAAGGAAAGGAGCAAGTGATTGTTGACACGTTGTTGTTGACAAGCTGAAATTAATACGTTTGATGTGTGTAGGTAGGAGTGAACTTGAAGTTCGAAAATTAGTAAAAGGATTGCAGAACGTGGAAGCTATGCCATTGAACAAGCCAAAGATAGTGCCTGCAAGTTACAGTGTAGGATCCGCTACATTAAATGTACAGGTACTGTGTTCTTAATTAAATAGATGCTAGTTATTAGAGTGCGACATAGTTGTAATTGAGCGCATTTAAGCTGTCTTAGATTCAGTTGAGTGTCTGTAATAGTATCCCCGTATTAGAGTATCTCACCTCTGCACTCTACCATAGTCCATATACCTTAATTAGAATTGTATTGTGGCTGATCTATAATAAGAATTAATAAATCAGTTAAATTGAAAACATGTCTGTGGATTATTCTATTCCTCCTACACCTCTAGTCGGGTTTACAGGTAGACAAGAGGGTTCGGATGTAAGGTGTTACCACAGATATTACCACAACTTAATGCAGACTCCTCTTCGTACCATTAATGTATATCAAGGATCTTTGAAAAAGCAATTCAGTGTGGTTTTGTTCTGCCTGTTGCAACCAAGTGTCAGAGAATCACCGAGACAATAACTCTGATACTAGTACTGCTGCAGCGGAACAGACCAAGTGGTTTTGTTTTTGCACTTTTCCCTGGACAAGAGTTCCAAATAGGTAAGAAGTGCAGATAATATTGAAGAATCACACGCATCAGCTTTGGCCAAAGTATCTGCAATCTCATTACCAATCTCATGAATCTGATGAGACGTGGAGAGTCGTTTCAGCTTTTTTAGAATAGTCATTCTAGTATTGTCGCTACCACTGCGCCAATTCACCAAATATATTAGACAGAACTTTTACTATTAGATAGAACCCAAAATTCATTTTCATTTTTCCCGATCAAACAGCACTGCGGAAGATTTATTCTACTATGTATTCAAGTTGCTGATTTTTCCTCAACACAGTCTTTAGTTGCCCCCCCCCAGATATAAAATCAATTCCCATGGTGATAAAAGATTTCCATTAAATTAATAAAAAATTCAGAAAAGCTCGATATAAGATGAAAAAAGTAAACTATCCCATTTGCGAAAAAATACTTATAGAATAATTGAAACATCAGGAATCTAGAAGTGTCCCCTTAGAATTTAAAAAACTGTCAAATGTTAAAACGCGAAAAATAACTGATTCAGCTTAATGCTATTATCAGGCTATAAGTACATTCAATATACAGAAATTAATGAAGATATTATGTATCATTGCATTACTTATCATTTTTCATCATTTATTGCCATCCAATTCAAAGCCAATTTAATTACACTATCTCCTTCTCTCAAACGTATCGATAAAGGCAGACAAGTAACAAAAATTAACTGATGGAAATACTTCTGACTGAAATAATTAGCGGCATAAATTAATTAGATTACAGTGATGATGCTTTCCAACTCTAGTTAATTTAATTAGGAAAGACATTAATTATTATGTTTTAATGCAGACTCTGTGGATGAAATGCTATTGATATCTTTCTATTTATAAATAGTGTTAATTCTTACTTTTAAGAATTAAAATATCAAAAAAGTATGGTTTTTGCTTTTTATATTTTTCCCAGTCTTAGATTTATTTTTAGAAACAATAATTTACTTTTGCAAAGCTATTCAAGCCAATAGAAATACGAAATTTTGATTTACATATATTCTTCTTATTATTATAAGCGTTGACTCTTTCATAATAATAATACGAATTAGTAGAACGAATCATAGAAAAATGGTCGTAATCTTACATGAAAAAGATTTAATATATTTTAATAAGACTGCTTATTGCAAGTATAGCATAAAAATAATTATACCGAAATTGTTCCAATATATTTTCTTACATGTGTTACCGATCATTATCCTTATTTTCCGTAACCTGACTATGGAAAACAAGAACATGACACCAAAAAAAAACGTGCAGTTTTTGATTATATAATTAAAAATTGGATGATTTTTCATGAAAACCATTAGCATAGTTTTGTTTATTTACTTTGTTATTTTACATCGCTTGAATGATTGATTTGTAATTTAACATCAACATCTTAGAACATTAGTCACGTTAAATAAAACGCCGAAGTTTTTGATTTTACTACCATGTGTTTTAATTTTTACAAATATATGTTATTGTATTCTATTGTATGCCGGTTGGGTAGTGCGGTTGGTTTGTCGATGACCTTCTGCACCTAAAATTGCGGGTTCGACCCCGGCTCAAATCACTAGATTTTCATGAAGCAGAAAACCAAGCCGTGTTGTATGATTATGTGGCATCTAAAATATCTCTAGGGTGTCTGTTTGGCTTAGGTACTCTCCTCAAAACTTAATTTTAGTACAGGTTCACATCGTCAGAGATTAGATGCCTCCATCTAGGGAGGAAACTGGGCGTCAAAATTACCTGTGGCGATTGGTATCCGCCTGTATGGTGCCACACTAAAAAGTGATACCAGCAACTGGAGAATGTACTAGGTCTGCGAAGGTAAAAACTACCAATACGCAGCCCAATTGGGGAAAAAATTCCTTTGTGAGTTAAAATTACTCAAATATACGAGCAAAGTTATATTAAAATATTATTTATCGAACTGTGTTTGTGTATATTTGTGTATGTTTGTGTAAAACACACTGTGTTTGTATATTCATATTATTGCACTAAACGAAACTTAAAATATATTAAGCATAACTTGTGCAATAAGCATATATTTATACAGGGGATTTCTAAAATACCTTGCACGTTTTAGTTGCATATCAACTCCTTATGGTATCATAAATATTAGTATTTCATTTACTTGCGTAGAATTAATTGCTTTAAATATAACAATTCCTGGCCTATAAGAAACCAGTTTTAGTTACACTATTTAAACATTTTAACCAACTATTTTTAAAAGTCTGATTCTTCACTAATATTTTAAAAAAATACAGTAAAATTTCGGCGTTTAATGCGCACCTACACTTTTTTTCAAGCTGCAATTTTTTTTTAATTTGTAGGTATATTCGCCGTATAACGCACACCTGTCTTTTTACGGAGAAACCTGAAATGTACGTGTGTAAAGCTCGTATAGTTGAAGACATTTATTCGAGGTGTTATTCCAAGCTTTAGAAGAAGAATAGTATATATCAGAAATGCAACCCTCTAAGCTCATAAAGAATGTCATTTCTTTAAAAAAAATTTTAAAAACCTTATTTCGATATAAGTAGAAGACTAATTTTTTTCTATCATCATCTCTTTTCTTTAAAGCTCTCATTTTTTATGTTAACAGTGCGCATTATACGCCAAGTTTTATAAGTTTTTTTTTTTCTTATCCATAAGGATATTTTTTTCATATACAGCATAAACTCATTAACGGGGATAAATTGAGACTCTAGGTCGTCTGATATGTGTAAAAAAGTATGCTATGAAATGAGCCGAGGCACTTAAATAAGAACGTGAAGTAAAAAAACAGTATAAGGCAGTAACATGAATGTGCGTTTTGAAATAAAACAAAGGCCTTATCACACGCCTACGTATTTGAGCAATTTTCCTTTCAAGCAAAATTTTTGAGCAATTTTTACCCTGTTGCCATACCAACGGCTTCGAACAACTTTTTCCTAGTGAGCTGAAATAATTGCTTGAAATTACAGAAAAATGGGGTTCTACGTCTACAAGATGGTGGTTTAGATGGCAGCTTTGGATTCGTCAAACGCATCAGAAGTGGCGTATAATATTTTAAACAGACTGGCACTCCATTTCTGTATTCTACAGTCAACAAAAGCGTGAGCGGAATAAAAGAAATAACAATGGATGTTTGTTTTCCGAAGCAGAAAAATCGGCGAGTTATTTTTCAATAGGGCGCCACTGAAGTCTAAAAATTTCCTTAACCGGTTGTTCACGATATGTGTGTGTCATGAAGCCTAGAAAAATGGTAAACAATTGCATTTGAATGAATTCTAAAAGAAAACATAACTTATAAAATATACTACATTCAGTTCATTAGCTTAAGGAAAAACTGCTTAAAATATTAATGTTCAGATTCATCACCACTTGACACTCCTTCTGATACGAAAATATGGCTGATCTCTTATTGTCTTTCTTGAGCATTAATTTCTTGAACAATTTTTCACGCAAATGTTAGCAATATCCAAAAATCCACGTAAGTGGTTCCCAGAGAACTCAGCTACTTATTTACATGTATAAATTTTGAGTTTTTTAAAAAATAGTTATCCGCTTTTATGAGGTTTTGATTAATGTAGTTCACCGGGTTTCTAGTCGTATTCTCTAACCCCACGTGCTTCTCATGTTTCACTTTTCCTCCCTAAAGGGAAAATTAATTTATCTCTAAATAGAAGAAAAGCGACTCACTCTTGCACTCATCACGAGATTTCCGGAAGTATATCAGATCTACAGACTTCAAATTCGACAGGAATGTTTCTTTTGTTGAGTAGCAATCCACTGAAGGCTGGTATTTTGGATATTGACTCCCAAGGGGATTTGGGAAAGGTTATAGGTAAAAGTGCTCCCTTTTTTGAACTATTAAACCTATGTAACTTTCAATTTAACGAGATGTTTCTATTCTTGAATTAAAGATTCGTTAAGAACGGGTTTTGTAAAAATCGACTCATGGGGAGGGGGAGAGGGTGGTACGAGAACGTAAAAGGTAAATATACTTCCGCAATAGAAATTAACAAGTCCTTGCTTTTTAAAAAAAAAAAGTCAAGAAGGGAGAGCTAAAAATAGTTTCGATTGCAATCGAAGGAATAATGGTCGAACTTGAATAATTTAAAAACAATGTACAGTTATACAACGTCACGAAATATCGAATAAATTGGGTCTGTAACGGTTAGTATAATGATGAAGTTAAAAAAATTTTGAGATTTATGCAAAAAAAATCTTTTTGAGCAGATTTTATTTAAAAACATTTTATGAAGAGAAACGTATTTTACTATTTATTTTATTAAGGTATCCGACTACCTTAAAATTGTGAATTTTGCCAGAAATTGACAAGTGTCTTATGATTTTATTTTACATGCCATCTTATTAGCTTCATAAAAATACTAAGTTTATTATTTTCCATTCACTAGAACAAAAACTGCAATTGTATTAGGGAAAACAGATGCCACTACTTTAAAATGTCATACTATAAAACGCGTTTTACTCGAAATGTGTTTTTTAGAAAATACTCAAAGGAGAAAGTGACTGCTTAAAAAGTTTTGAAAATAATTAACTGAATTTTTTGTGTATGTTCTGTATAATAGTAGAAGTGTTTTAACCTTCAAATTTAACAATGACTGCTTTATTACAAAGTTTACAGTTTCTTATGTGAATATAATCAATGTTTTTTAAGTAATTACATATAATAACTAAGATAAAGGGCTCCAGTTTTTGTAAAAATTAAAATATCTCTTATCCTGAGGGTCATTTTAAAAATGAATAGCAAAGTAACACAACGAATTTGAGAATTTGTTCATAAACTCTTTGTACAAAATGGGCTCCGTTTATGTAATCTTTTATAAATTTTTACAAATTTTTCTCACACATACACATTTTAATAATAATAATTTCTTTTTATCCTCTTAATTTTAGCCTATTTTTCTTAAAATGCGCGAAATAAATCTAAAAACCATGAAAAGAATCCCCATATCTGCACTTTTTCAAAAAATTAAAGTTGTCGCAAGTAGTCAGATACCTTAAGAGCATTACATTTCTTATATTCATTTTACTGAACATATTTCCCACTTATCTCACTGACTGCTATAAAGTTTTAATCAAAGTCCGTGTTACAGTAAGTGCAATTTAAACAAAATACAAAGCACATAAAAGAACGCAGATAAAAAGTAATCGCGTCACCAACCACAAAGCAACAAAATGCAAAATTACCTGACAAAAATCCTAAAGAAAAAAGTTTTAGTTTTATGAATAACAAAATGAAATTAATAGAAAAATTTTTGACATGGGAAAAAGCATTTTTAAACGGTCATGTTACCATAACGAAAGCAAAGCATGTGCGCCTTTCATATTGAATATTACTTCTTATGCATTCAAATTATTTTTTAAGTACTGTTTCTATTTTCCTTTATATCACAGGATAAATTAAGTTATTCTCTTTTGATTCGTACTTTAAATTTTCAATTTTAATGTAATGAATAACAATGTGCAGTAATAAGGAAATAATAATTTAATATAACTTTGAATTACAAGGTTGCAATTCTCAGTTTTTACATCAAAAATATACGAGTACTTTAAAAATAAATGTACACACCATCCCCCTATTCCTGGAGACACAGAAATATTCCCATTGATTCGAAGTGGTTTTAAGTAAACTATTTGAAATGCTTCCATTTAGCAGACTGTCATTCTTAATTTACATACAAAACAATTTTATTACGAAGGAATAAAAGTTATAATCATTCTTTGAAAAAAAATACTTTTGCATATTTTTTGATAAAGATGTGTATCCAAAGATAAGATTTTCTTCGAAACTTAAATACTTGAAAATTTTCTTTAGGTTCTTCACTTTTGACATTTCTATAAACGTTTTTGTTCTATAATTTTTGACGTTTCTTAGCGTTATATCAAATGAACATAAAACAGATATAAAATAACACAAGTCACATAAATATTATACAATTCAAATTAACTCTGGTCGAAATTAATGTTGAAAATTTCCTTTTTCTAAGTCAAAAAAAAGGGATGTATTTGAATTTCAATTTAAAGAAAAGGCGTATGAATTTCCTGACTGAGGAACTTTTAAGAAAACAAAAGTGCAATTATCAAAGAATAAAAATAGTATGCTTTAAATTTTGAAACGCAAACTATTTTACAAGAAAATAGTTCTTAATAAGGCATGCAGAAATCCATTTTCAAAGAATTTAATTATTTTCTCGCAAGTTAGCGCAAATTATCAAAGAAAATAAGTACCCAGCAGAGTGAAATAAAAAGAAATTATATTATTATACTGTATCAATTTCAAAGAAAATAGAAAATGAAAAATTTGAAAGAGATAAAGAAAAACCATTATTTATCCTCTCAAGAGGCTTATCTTCTGTAGGTAAGTACAGGCATCCCAAACCTTAAGGGTACTCAGTTATCTTTTCCCTCTTCTCCTTCCGTCTTACTTTTCGTCACTTGTTTTGTTTATTTTAGGGAATTTTCGGTTTCTGTGTGAGTGAGTGTATTTGTTCGCGTCACACACATTCTAAAACAATGCGAATGATATTGGCAAAAGATCTCGTAATTCCGAATTTCGGTCAAATGATAAGGACGGCACCTGAAACGGGCACCTCGCTCTCCAAATTCTACACCGCGCCAAATTTGAGCCTCGATAGATTTAACGTGCAGAAGACTTTCTACACAGCTGGTTTTCAGTGACTCTAGAACTGAAACCAGCTTTGTGATAAGGCCTGCCACGAGTTCGTGACTTTGCTCACTGTGCAACAATGGCCTGTTTTCTGTGTAAAATGCACATAAGGTTTTCATAAAATTGCTTTTATTCCTTCGCTTGTATAAGATTGCATTTTTAAAAAAATCGAAATTAATCGTTGTTTCACTTAGTTTTTATTGTGTTTTAAAATTGTTTCCCCGTTAGTTTTCTTAATTGTTTTAAATTGCAAATAATTCAAAATATTTTTTTTTAATTTATATTTTCTATACTACACTCATGTCCATAAATTAATGATAATGAAGTTCAGGCAAAGAAAAAGAAAGAAGCAAAACAAATTTGACTTATTTGTAAAGTCTATTTATTAAACAAAAGGTAAAGAGCAAAAAAGATGCTATATGTTTGACATAATTAATAAAAATTGTGATTTTTACTCCCTGGAGCAAATTTCAAAAAAGAAACTATTTACAAAAAAAAAGAAAAACGAGCCTTACAGTAGTCGCATATGATGTGTAACATCTGACATATTATCGCGGTAAATACGCAATAGTGATTTTAATCCTGAAAAAATGCATCGGGTATATGATTGGAAATAATTTTATATCGAATAAATGTATCTTTAATGAAAATTTTATTTAATTAACACAAATATTTATCCTTGTTCAATTTGGGGAAGAGCATAGACAATAGATTTATGAAAACTAAAATATGACACATATACTCAAAGTATTTTAAAAATCGTTGAAAAACAGCGTCAGTAACAGTACCACTGTTAGTTGTCGAAACATTTCGATTTGTGTTTATGTCGAGCTTGAGTTCATCTTTCAGAAAAGCTATGAGTGGCTCAGCGTCTGGCAAACTGAAGTTAACGTTAAAATCACCATTCAAAATCATGGGAAGCGAGTGAGTTTTTTTTTAAAAAAAGAGCAGAACCACCTTCTGTGTACGTAAAAGTACAAAATGCAGGAAATCTTTAATTTTTTTTTAACTGTTTGATTCGGAGAAATGTATGCGACCACCGAAATGACTGTTTGTCTATTTTCAAACAAGCATTCTGCCACACATAAGTCCCCAATATAGTGACTAACAATACCCAGCCCACTTGTTTGACTATGAATAATGTTAATATATTACTTACTCGTATTTTTTTTAAGAATGATGATCTTTGTCAGACGCTTAACAGTAAATATAGTTATAAATATATTTTACACATATAACTTCAGATTTCATACACAACGAGCCCTGACACTTTGACAATTGAGCGTAAGAATCGCAAGTTTATTCTGGATGAAGTCTAATATAATAAGACTCGCTGGTATGTGAGAAGTGAATTTAGATTCAAGTAAACGAAACCGAGTTTTTGAATTCCAATCATTTCAAATGCTAAAATTAACAATATAAAACAAAAAGCTGGCGGCTTGATTGCTACTAAAGTTGGACCCCGATACGAGGGAAGCGAAGAGACACCATCAAGTGCATGTTGAAAAATTAGAAATATTAAAGAAAATCAAAAATACCCGTTTACTTAATTAGTTTTTTTTAATCGAGAAATCTTTTTTAATCACAATTAAAAATTTTATATTGACAGCGACAGGAATTAACCTCAAAGTATGAAAAGGATTCGCACTAATTCCATATTACTTACTTGTATTTTTTTAAGAATGATGAACTTTGTCAGACGCTTAAAAAGAAATATAATTATTAATATACACAGTTTACACATAAATAAACATATCCTCAGAGAGATTTCACACACAACGAGCACTGAGACTTTGACAATTGAGTGTAAGAATTGCAAGCTTATCTATTCTGAATGAAGTCTAACAAGACTTGCTGGTATGAGCGAAGTGGATTTTAAGTCATGAAAACGAAATCGAGTTTTTGAATTAGAATCTTTTGAAATGCTACATTTATAATATAATAAAGCTGCCGGCATGATGGTTACTAGAGTTGTGAACCTCGAAGCGGGGCTAGAGAAGAGACACCACCAAGCGCGCTATTGGTCAAATCAAATAGCGCTCTCTTCACCGGCTTGATGGCTAGTAGAGTTGGACCCGGATCGAGGGTAGCGAAGAGACATCACCAAGCGCGCTTATTGGTCAAATCAAACAGCGCGCGCTTCTCCGACTTCCTGTTACGCATTTCCGTCCCTTTTCACGAAATCACTCCAACAAATATCCTGCAACCGAGAGTAAAGATGTTACACATCAAAAACAGTATAACATGGTTAGTATGATGATTAATACGGAGTATGTCTCCCGGACGATGCAATACAGCCCTTACAACGCCTACGCATACTGAGTATCAAATTATCACTCTGATCTTGGGGAATATTACACCACTCATCAAGCAATGCTCTCCGAAGTTCCGGTAGACAGTTGGGAGGGGGTTGACGGGCTGCAATTCGTCGGCCAAGCACATCGCACACATGCTCTATTACATTCAAGTCCGGTGAGTATGCTGGTCAATCCATACGGGTGATATCCTCCGATTGAAGGCATTCGTCTACAATGTTTGCATGGTGATGACGGGTGTTGTCATCCATAAACAGAAATTCAGTACCCATGGCGCCCCGAAACAAACGTACAAGTTGTTCCAGAATGACATCCCGATAGATGTGGCCTGTCATCATTACACTCTGAACATGCAGGTCAGTTCTGGAACCAAGAATAATTCCTCCCAAACGAGCCATCCTGCACCATCGTAACGGTGTCTTTTAATGGTGTTCTCTTGGTGGTAACGGGTACCTGGCGCTCTCCATATGAAAGTCCGGCGAGAATCAGACTGCAAACTAAACTTGGACTCGTCGGAAAACATCACACAAGACCACTGTTGCGGTGTCCACAATGCATGCTCTCTACTCCAGGTTAATCGCAGGTGACAGTGAGTTGTGGTAAGAGGAACACATCTGACAGGCCTACGAGCATATAGACCAATATTCCCTAAGCGTCTGTACACGGTCTCCCTTGAAACTGTCGTGCCGGTAGCTGAAGAGAGCTGACGAGATAGGTCTGATGCTGTGCTCCGTCTGTTTCTTTTGGCAGTAACTGTCAAATACCGGTCCTCATTCGGCGTTATAACTCGGGGGTGACCTGTGCTGTAACATCTACTCACATTACTATCATCTTGGAATCGTTGTCAAAGCCTTGAGATGGCACTCTGGGCAATTCCAACTTCCTCGGATACTTCCAGCTGGCTACGTCTACATTCCAGTCGTCCGATAATTCTACCACGTAAAAAATCCTCCAAATGTGCTTCCTTTTTGCCATAACTATGCGGTTATTGCACTGAAAGGCTTTTAAAGCGCTTGTGAACAATTTTACTTCTTTGCCACCATTCCTTATATACCCCTCTCTTACACTCTCGTCATTGTGACGTACTATCCGCGCCATCTGGTGGTTTCTTTTAATTTGCATGTTCTTCTTCAAGATGTGTGTGATAATTCTACAGGTGAAATTTTAATTTTAGAGTGTAATGCTCCCATGTTGTGAAATACTAAGTAATGCAGCCTTTGATGGTTACAGGAACAAGATATTTTTAATGTTCATGAAGTTCCACAACACAAGGAGATACACACACAAACAAAATAATATAAGACATAAAAGGAGGGAAAGGCTTTCCCTGACTCCACGTGTATACATGGCTCGGGGACCAACCGGCGGAAAAAACCAAAAAAAAAAGATCTCTGGAAAAACGTTCTCCTTTCCCCCAAGAACAAGTAGCGCCACCTGGCTGTCGTTATTTGTCAAGGGAAGGCAGAGTTTAAATGTAACTGTTACAAGAGTTCAATTTCTGTGTGATTCTGAATTATCCTTAATTTATGGATATGAGTGTAAATTGGTACCGTACTGTGTAAATTTGGATTAAAAAATTGTTCCTGAAAATAAATTTTAATGTTCATACAAGAATTTGGTAATAAATGATAAAATATTCTGATAAAATCATTTAATGAAAACATTTCTTTAAATTATTCTCTCGAATATTATCGCCCATCAGTCGTGTAAACGTAATGTAATAAATTAAAGTACTGGTATCTCATTTTTAAATTTTCATTTAATTGAATAAAATTCACGCTTTAGTAATTCCATGAAATAAGAAGTAATCGAATTTACACAGTTGAGTTTCTTCAAAGAAATTCGAAATGATTTTCAAATTAACTATAAATAAATTAACTATATAAAATTTGAGTACAAAAAATAAATGTGTAGTAAAATATTACGTAAAACACATATTTAAATAAGTTAACTATATCTAGTAATTTAAAATATGAATGCTAGTATAGTTCTAGCTACGGAAATTTATACGCAAATAATTAAATAAAATGGTTTATGATATTCGTAGATAGATTTTTCACGACAAAAATTAATTTTGTCATGCTTTTTATGCAGCTACAGTGAGCTACAGAATTGAGTATACCTTAGAAGCTTAGAGATTTTTTGCAATTACAAATTAAATATTGCTTTAAGATGATTGAAATTTTTACCTTATATACTTTAGTCTATTCTTTACCTTACTATACTAATAAAATTGTTAGGTTTATTTATTTTTTACGAAAAAAATAAAAGCTCTGAGACGAAAGGAAAAACAACACCACAAAAATAAGTGTACACCTTTATTAATTTCCTTTTAACGTACAAATTAATATTTTGTTGTATAACCTTTTGCTTGAATTACAGCTTGTTATCTTCTGGGCATAGATTCTACCAGTGTTTTAGTGGTTGCAACAGAAATTTTAGCCCATTCTTCTCTTAGAACCTTCTTGAGAACTTCCTTGCTTGTGATTTCGTGCTCATGTACAGCTTTCTCTAATTGCGACCACAAATTTTCTATGACGTTTAGGTCTGGAGACTGGGCTGGAGTGTGTAATTGCTTCCTGCAGTGGTACAGCAAGCATAACTGCACAATCTTTGCTGTATGCTTGGGGTCGTTGTCCTGCTGGAATTGGAAGCCTGATCCAAGTCCTAACTTACTGGCACTTTTTTCCAAGTTATCCTTTAAAATCCCCAAATATACATGTTTGTCCATAATACCATCAATAAAAGCAAGCTCTCCAACTCCTCCAGCCGACATACAACCCCAAACGAAGGACAGATCCACCCCCGAACTTGACTGTCTTAATGGTGTTTTTAGGTGCCAGTGCTTTCCCAGCTTCTCGCCATATTTTAAATCGTCCATCGCTTCCGTAAAGATTAAACTTACTTTCATCAGAAAATATTACAGTATTCCAGAAAGAAATAGGCTTTAAACGATGTTCTTTGGCGAAAATCATTCTCTTTTGTCTATTCACATACTTGATGAGTGGCTTTCGTATTGGTGTACGGCCATGAAACCCATATTGGTGAAGGTTGGCGACACCGATTTCGCATGTGTCGTCTGCGCTGAAATGGCAATAATGTACTTCGTTTCATATAATGTCGCCAATAAGTTGCGAAAATAAGTAAATACCATAATTTCATTTTCAATATTTTTGTTTTTATTAAATACGATGACGATATTTAAAGTTTTAAAAAAAGTCTAAAATATTTTCTGAGTATTTCGAATTTAAAGAATTTTAGTTTTGCAGACATACAGAAATAGATCAGAAACGATTAGCTGTTATTGATAATCACGTTATAATCGACAAACGATCGCAGCACTCGCAGGTGATGAATAGACCCCATTGGCAAAATTTGTACAAATATTAAAATTCTTCAAAAAATGTTTTTTTTTAATTAAAAAAAATTTATATCATACGAATACATTAAAACCAAATGCATTTTTCTTCCTATGTGAGTTATTACTGTTCATAAATATCTATATATTAAAAGAAAGTTTCTGAAATAGCACAAGTTGTCAATAGCAGAGTGCACGACTGAAGACACGTAATTACATTTGCCATGTGACTAAGGCGTCACATGAATTTATGAAATGATTGGCAGGAAACAAGTGTTTGCAATTATTAGGTGACTATGTCATCACGTGAATTTAGGCTATTAAACATTTATTTCTGGCCCATCAATAATTTTGATAAGCGTGTTGATGTTGTTTGTATATGGATCAGTTTCTTCATTCGCTACTAGTTTAATACTAACAACAAAAAAATTTAAGTATTGGTATTTTTCCGTTTTATCGGTGCAGGTGATAAAGTCGCCAAAAGTGATACAACCTACGCCAAACGGAATATTCTCGCTGATAATCTTTTACCATCACAATTTCAAAATTTCACGGTTTTTTCTTATCAGTAATTCTTTTTCATAATACATCAAAAAGAGATTAAAAACCAATGCAAACTAATATTTATAATATTTTTTACGTGTATATTGTGCACTGTTGCCAATACAGCGTGCTTGGCAAAATTTGCTCCGGCAAAACTTAAAAGTAACCAAGTACTTATATTCACGTTAAAAGTCATTAAAAATAATTATAGAAATTTTAAGAAATTAAAAACTTTTAAAAAAATCCTTCTACTTTCTTAATATTTTTAAGCAGAAAATATCATGTGCTATTTATAAATAGCTATTTCTATTTGGTTAAATTCAATTTCATGAGTTTAAGCTACTATGACGCTTTGAAAAATGATACGCAACTAAGTTCAATTACATGATAAAAAAACCCACAGAGACCAAAAGCAATTTTGTGCTATACCTTTATTTTTTTTAAAATTTTATTTTAATAAATTTAATGGTTAAAACATAACTTGTTTATATTACAAAACAATTTTAATTTAAACAGCGTTACTTCATGCATTATTCATTTTTCAAACTTAGAAAAATGAGAAATGAACAGTTGACGTCATTTGTAAAATTATGTGTGTGTGACTTCCAGTTCTGTCATATCTGCTTCATAAAAGTTTCAATTACGTGAACAATTTCATTGCATGTCAACGTATATATATGCCTCTCGAAAAAAATTTCAGTCTATGAATTATCCAACTCAAGTGACACCACATTTCTTGCTCTTGATAATAAAGTATTAAATCATCGCCACACCTTTAAATTACAACAGTGTTTCATTTTTACTTCAACCGTATCGAGACGTTCTGTATAATGAAGTATACTATAATTCATCGATGGTGATTAGTTATTTGTTATTTCTTGTAAAAATTATATGTAGATATAAAACTGTTTAAAATAATCTACAAGTAAAGTCAATAGAGAGTGTTCTTAAATCAAATTACGTTTAAAATATCGTTTAGGTTAAAAGTAATTATATTTCGTGTCAGTTTCATTTTGACAGATGAAAAAGATAGCAGAATAATCTAATAAAATTATAATCTTTTAAAGTAATTTGTTTTATTTATAAAGTCTTCTTAAAAATGTTATTTTAGAATTTTTTATGGTTTTATCATACACGCAAATAAAGTAAGATAAATAGGGGAAACAGCTGAAATCACTAAATTATCTCAGATTTTTTTGTTTGTAAAAATTTATGATCGACTTTAGACCCAATCATTTTACTCCATTACGTTTTGCTTATTAGAATAATAAAGTTTTATGTAAAGAAGAGTTTTAAAAAAAAACAGCTGCTTGAAACCTTGTAGAAGAAATGTGAGTTGTGTTCTGCTCTAAATATATATCTTCAACCTTTAATGTGAAAAAACAGAAATGTCCTTCTGCGAGAACAAATCCTTATAGAAGATTTGGAATCAGAAGTAACATTGGACCAGAATTTATTACAAGCTTATCAGATGTTTTAATATTTTTTTTATTTTTCTTACTCAAAATATCAAAAATATTTATACGCGCGAGTGGTTTTCCTAACGAAATGCATCTAATTCTGTTTTTACGCGATAGGTACATTCCTAAAGAGGACGCATAAAAAATTGCGTAAAAAATACATTGTATCTGAGGTAAAATAGAAAATTAGGATATCAGCAACAAACAACAAAATAAACCATAGTTTTCATGTCAGAATCTCCTATTTTATAAATATTGTAAATGTATCACACAAAGTAAATTATCATTTTAAAGGCAAAAAACAGGGCTTCGAACCGGAACTAAGCCGAAAACCGAAAAAACACCGTTATTTTGGTAAAAACGAAAACAGGAACTGGACCGAAAAATAAAAGCATTGGTTTATTTCGGTTCGATGTATCTTCAGTCATTTTGTTACTGTAACCAACGTATCAATATTTTCTAATGAAATGTCAATTATATAATATCATTACATGCTTTTTTCTTCTCGATTCCTGTTTTGAAGTTCATTGGTACTTTTCTGTTTCAGTATCGCATGGAACTATTAGTAGAAGACAGATTTAACTCAGTTAAATGGACTTGTAGGAATGATTTTTTAAGAAAAACATCAGTCCGAGTTATATTTTTCGCATTTCAACATACGATCATCCACAAATGTTTGTATGCGCAGTTTAAGTAGACAAACCAGAATCACGAACCTGTTGTTGTTGTTTATCCACTTGGCCTAAACCACAACTAGACCAAGTCCAAGAGACCGTGTCGCTTAATTAAATTAAAAACTACATCCTCCTCATTCAATAACTGCCTCACAGAGGCACCAATACATCCAATGATATGGGAGGGAGAAGCCGTAGCCGAACAGCAGCAAGAAGCATAAGTCTTCTCAGATCCAGTAAATATCAAACTCTTGATGTGACCAATTCTAAGTCTAGATAAAGTGGTCTGAGCAACTCTAGAACAGGTGCACTGCAGAGACAATCCCAGACACTTAGCGGCCTACCAGGCATGTTCAGGCGGAGACCTCCAAATATTTTTGATCTTCCCCGTGAACAGGGAGTGGACTTCGGAAGTCTGTAGTTTAGAGGAAGAGGCAATTTTTGTCACATGCGATTTGGATAATGGATAACATTGCCAATGCTCGCTGTTCTCTGATCACCACTCGTATTATAAATGCTAGTTAATTGTATCAATTCACATAGTACAGCAATTAAAAATAATAAAATCTTCTAAATTTTGATAGAGTTATATTTTTTTCTAGTATTATAGAATTATATTTTTAGTATACAAAATATATACCTAAAATAAAATAAAAATTTATCTCGGAACTGAACGGAAAATCGTTATTTTTGGTGGGATGAATACCGTAACTGAACCAATAGATATGTATATTTTTTTTACTTGAACCCAGGAAAAAATAAATAACATGTCACTAATTAATAAGCCCCAAAATTAGGCAAAATAAAATGGGTTACACATAAAAAGAACTTATTCGTTATTACTTTCTGATAATAAACGAGTACGTTTGCTTAAGACTGCTATGATAAAGTAATTTCTGGATTATCTTCTTCGTAATAAATATATATGTTTCTTACTTGATTAATTTTAATGTGTAATATAAATCATAAATTTTATAAAAAATATTTAATGTAGTTTATCTAAATCCTTAATTTTTAATTAATTTATTATGAACTGAAATTAGTCGCCAGATGCGAGATGGGATCTGACAATGGGAAATTGTTAATCCTGATGATCCTGATCAAGGATAATGGAACAAAGTTATTAAATTATTGTATTGTCATCGATCCTGGACAAGTGAACAAAATTACGATTTAATCTGACCTCCTAAAGTGGGTAAAAATTGAGTTCAAAGATTCCGTTACATACAAGTGAAGCTTATAAAAGGGTGTTAAAAAATGACATAGTTTAGACCAAATTTCCTGTTATGGAAAATGCTCCTATGATAACCTTATTTTGCTAAAACTTCTGTATAGAACCTAAACTAGGATTTTTGAAAAATATAATTTAGAAGTAGATTTATTCATATTTTAATTTATCGGAGTAGAGAATTTTATATAAGAAACACCGGTTATTACTTCAATTGATCATAACTTAAAATAAACAATGAATGTTTTGCAAAAAAATTTAATTCAGGCTCTGTAAAGAAGCTTTAGTTATTTTTTGAAAAAATGTTATTGTAGAAGCATTTTTCATAAAAGGAAAAAAATTTGAAAATATATCATTTTTTGCAAAAAAAAAATTATATAAATATTTTTATTTTAATTATATTATTAAAACAATTTTATACGTATATTCTAATTCGAGTGACACTAAATATCAAATCAATATTTATTTAAAAGCTTTTGCAAAAGCATGGTTCCAAACGTAGTCTATATAACCTGAAAATTAGCTTACAGCATAATGAATGCACTCTCCTTAAAAAAGCTTGTTTTTGAAATTTTGCAGAAATAAATTATAAATGAAAGCAAATTATAATGTACTTCGAAAATATAAATTTCTTTCATTTCTTATTATACACACCCACCTTTATTTCAGAAGTTTTCTAGATAAAAAATGAGAGAACATTTTATTGCAAAATTTCTCCCCCGGGCTCCATTATTTAGAAATAATAACACAAAAAAGCTGGAATTTTCAAAAGGTGTACCTTATATCGTATACGTTTTTAATAGTTAAAAATAAAAGCAAGAAGAAAATCAAAGACAAAAAACTTCGCTATTAATTCGAAATAGTATATATATATAGTTAAGCGTTTTTATTACTTTAATTTTTTCAAATGCCTTTCTCATTTAAAAAAAGAGGGGGGGGGGCGCTCTTTTATGGTCTTTCTTAGTAAATATTTTCGTGTTTTTCCGAATTTCTTCAGTCAAAAATTGAGATTGAAACTTGAGCAAGAAGAAAAAATTAAAAGGTAGATCAAAGAAAGACACATTCATAAAAGAAAATATTTATATGCATATTTAAATTTCTGTCATTATTTACAAAAAGAAGTTTTTTGTGCTAGAGATTTTCTTAATAGTTCCCGATTTAAATAACTATTAGGAATTTAAGTGACTATATTTTTGAATTTCCTTTAAGTTTACGTAAAGATATTTCGGTTTTTTTTTTATAATACATACAAATGTACATTGATTATGTCTAACCGAAGAAAGATATAGTAGAAAGAATGAAAGAATGCTTTTATTTACTTTTAAAATATCGGAATTCAAACAACAAATAATAAAAATTTCTATCAACGGTTCAATTTCTTTTAACGGTTCTTTGAGCTGTAGGATAAAAACAAGTAACTTGAAAACATGTTTCGCAGATATATATATATATATTTGATTCATTAAAAAATTAGTTTCCAAAAGAAGGGTTTATTGAAATTCGAAAACAAAACTAATTTTCCCCTCTTAAGTATTTATTTATAGAAAACTATGGGCTTAAAAATAATAAATAACAAAATAAAATCATTTATAAGACATTAACAACTTTTGAAAAAAATCAATTCGATTTTATAAGTTATGTGACAAACATTGGTCGTGGTTTTTGGGCAAAATGTAATAATATTCTCTTTCAATAAACATTTCACTTCAAGGATGGAGTGCCATGTGTTTTTTTCCTGGTTTTCTTAAGTTCCTCCGTGTAGGAGAGATAATGCATGTTAAATCTGTCATGACTCAAAATCCTCAAGTTAGTGTGGCGTGGAGATCAGACGAGTAAGGTGCCAGCGCATGCGTCATCCTTGTCACTAGAGCAAAAGTCAGCAATGTGAGGTCTATCGCTAATAATTTTGGCAAAATGTGCCTCTATTATGTTTGGTGCAATGCATAAAAATCCAACATGAGACGGCTGTATAGGTTAGGTATCACTTAATACATACATATTATCGCTTTCAAATTTCTGGTCATTTGGATCTAGCTTGAAAATTTTCTGAGAAACCAGGCAAGGAACTTCAAAATTTAGAGAATATTGGTAACGCCTACTTTCACTAAATAATGCTTCAGACCATTGGAATTATTGATTGATGATGCCATATCCGTGACGCGACCCAATCAGACAGTACTATGGGCAAAGATGACTGTTTTGGCAATCTGTGCAATATTGTCCATATAGAGGTTTGTTGACGAGAAAAGTACCCCTATTTCCTGTAGAGCAGCAAGTATAGCTGGACAGTCAAAAATATGAGCAGGAGTTGTGACTGATCTATCCGCGACCTTATACTAACAATCCTTTTGAGTATTCTGTGTGTGTGGGGGGGCAGCAAAATTTACCAATCTTCTCATAAAAAGAAAACGTAATATGCAAATTAACTTTATTATATATATTTCTAGTTAGCGAATTAAAGAGTTAGTGAGCAGAAGTGAAGAAAATAGATAAGTAGAAAGTTAGTGAGTTAAAAGTGAAGAGAATAGATAACAGAAAGTTAGAAGGTTAGAAGTTTAGTTGACTAGAGATAACAAGAAAGATACAAGGTGAAGATTACCAAAAATAGTTAAAAAGTCCTTGTAAAATATTATAGTCAGAAAGTGTTAAAGATAAATAGAATTGACTAGAAGACTGCATAAGTTCAGGTACTGTCACCTTCATATTACGTTGATATTTAAAGTATGAAAGTGGTTAAGCTGACATTAAGTACACATGTACTGTGTAAAGTAATATTAGGAAAGAATCTTTATTATAAAGAGATTTATTTATTGTGTTCTCCCCAAACGCGACTCTCGTCTCTTTCCTCTGTTGTCTGACTCGATCATCCTAATCATAGTGTTAAAATTTATTTGTGTTTGAGTCGATTAAAGTGATAAAAAAATAATTGGAATTTATCATCTCGAATGATCCTTTACTTCCTTCCACACCTTTAGCTGGGTCACAAGGTAGACAAGAAGTAGGTTCGCTTCAGAGTTATCACAATTCCTATTAGATCTTCTACCATCCCTATCAAACTTGATTCATCTGTGATGACCTGTTCTTAGCCTAGCAATAGTCTTTGTTATAAGGCTGTCTCCACTGATTTGATGCTCTACAGCAATTGAATTCTCTCTCATTTTGAAATTTGTGACAGCATTTGCGTCTAATAAAGTAACGTTGAAAAAGTTGTGATGATTAAGATTTCTAGCTTCTTTCGCCAATTTATCCGCATTTTAACTGTCTGCAATGTCAACAGGTGCAGGTAACCATTGGAGGAAGCAGACTTTATCCAACTCCTGTAATCTAAACAGGTGAGAGCAAATCTCTTCAGTAATCCATGAACTTCCATTTAGAATTGCTTGGAGGGCTTGGAGGTTTTTGAGTCAAAGAAAATGACGAGACCCTTAGCCTGTTCTAGAATAGGGAGAGTCCTATATAGATCAATTATCATCCGAAGTTCAGAAACAAGACGCAATGGCACCAGCACCGATTACTCGTTGGTAGTTGGCATCACTTGGAGTGGTCATAAATAGCGCCGAACCTCCATTCAAGAATTTTTCATCAGAAAAAAAACCGTCTGTATAAGCAAACACATAATCATGTTTTGGATATTTATCAATAATCTTGAGTACTTTTGTCTCTTGTCTTCTCGAATCTTAGCCGCATCCCAAATATTCAGAAATTTTTGAGAAAAAAATATAAAACTGTGTAAAAGAAGTTGTTACGGATCTATCTATACATGACTCTACTAATTCCTTGGGAATTCTTTTGGGGAAAAATATTTAGCTCAACCAACTTTCGCCGAGTAAGGAAGCAGGATCATGCAAATGAAGTATATTACATACATTCTGTTTCGTGAGTTTGTGGAATTGAAAAGGTTTGGCAAGTGAGTGGGCGAGTTAGTTTGTTAGTTGAAGAGAGAAGGATCGTGGAATTATTAAGAGCATTTGGAGTTTATCCATGAAAAGGATAACTGAGATTGAATCAATCGACAGTGATTCAATCCAGATAAGGATCTCCTGCAAAGATTCAAGTGTAGGATCAACTTCATAAAAGTACAGGTATCGTGGTCCTTGTTTAATTAGAAGTTAGCTAAATAGTGTGCGACGTAGTTTATTTTGAGCGTGTTTAAACTATCGTGGAATCAGTTGAGGGTCCGTATTATTATCCCCGGGCTATTGAATCTCACCTCTACGCTCTACTATCTGATCAGCTATCTTAATTAGATTGTTATTGTGTTTGATTGATATTTTGGTGTCAATAAATTAATTAGAGTGAAACACGTCTAGTGATTATTCAGTTTCTCCCACTCACCTAGCAGGGTCTGCGGGTAGACAAAGGGTTTCAGAGGGAAGCAAGAACCGTCCGGCATTACAAAGTTCTAAGCCATACCCAAATTTCAGCGTCATTGATACAGGAAAAATTGTGCGGCTTAGATTCAAGTAAATATGGTATTTCTTATTTTCTCCCCCATTTCCAGGAGAAGTCTGAAGAAAACAATTAAAACTTTGCATACAAACTGTGCACTAATATAAAGAAGACTATTGTAATCCATAAAGAAGTAAATATATAAGAATCCAGAAAAATGATAACTACGATATCATTCTGTAGGCCAAATGATACATTACTGTCCCAAATATTCTTCAATTAGAAAATAAACGTATATGGCAATTATTATTATTCGATCTATATTTACAGTTCATTGGCCATTTATCTGAAAATCTTAAAATAAAAATTATTCCAGTTATTTTTATACAAGTTCTCTAATAATAATTTATATTTTTTTATATTGTCAGCTTTCGATAAAACACTTAGTTTAAATGAAAAAGGAGACTTAATTATGTATTGAATTAGAAATTATTAGGATTATAAATTCATTTGGAAAGATTTTAATTATAACTAGCAGAATTTGTTCTATCTCTCAAGTAATATTTACCAATTACTTAACCAAACAGTTGTCTCACTAATTTTATAACTTAACATTACAGATACAATTATGTCATAACGTTTCCCTTTGATCCGATAACTATGTGACATCGCATTACGCTTATAATATAATATTGTGTAATTACAGTAATTACTCATAATTGAAAGATGATTCAATTACCTCAAATAAATTATAATGCACATATAATAGATTCTTCTGGCAATAATTGATAAGTCCTTGTTGCCAAATAAATCTTTTGAAACTTGCATTTACTCAATGGTAAATGATTCCCTATTTGAACTTGTAATAAATCAGAAGATATTACTTTGCTCCACATTATTGTGAAAATGTGTGTATCAATATTATATATATATATTGCGTCATAAATAATGTGACTTTAACTTGATCATACCTTACTTTCATGTAACGCAGTATATAAAGCTATTTTGCCTTAGATAAAATTGTGAATGCTTGTATATTTATTTGTAATATATATAAATCCAAGCCATGCATTAAATCATTCCAAAATTTTGTAGGTAACTTTGCAAATGCTTTAGAAGAGTCAAAATTTCAAATTTATTTTAGTGTGTTTTTTAAAGTGCCGTTACTTAAGGAAGAGTTTGTGTGTGTATGTCCAAAATCACCAAATGCCGTAATATGTAGTAAATAGTGAAAACCGTTCTTTATTTGCAGCATATTTTGATTTGGCAACGTTTAGGACCAATTTTGTGCCAAAATCGGCTCCCAAAGGGTTGTAGGGTTCTTCTTCATAAAATTTTCGTCTTGAATTATTAGACCTATAAACTTGAAGTTGGGCAAGCGTCTTTCTTTTGTTGAGTTGAGATCTGCTATCAATGGATTTTGCAAAAAGGTATTTCCTAGAGTTATTCTCACTCCGAAGGAGCGTTAGTAATAAAAATTCCTGTTTTGTACTATAACACCCACAAACTAGAAATTTGACAAGCATATTTCTTTTGTTGAGTAAAAATTTACTAGGAATGGGTTTTACGAAAATATTTTCCCAAGAGTAGGGGTTAAGAGGGGTAAAAGAATTGTATCCCTTTTTAGAAATTTCATGTCCTGTTTTAAATCAAGAGATGCGGGGTATAAAAATGTTTATGAATACGATCGAAAGCATAATGCCAAGACTTAAATATTAATAACTTAAAAATTTATACATACTCATACATTATCATGAAATACTCAGCAAAGCGTGTGAATAATGGTCAGTATTTCATAAATATCTTCGAAATTAAATCATATTTTTAAAATTATCCTTTGTGCCTTGAAAACTAATGGATTACTTTTATAAAATATTTTATTCGAAAGAAATTTTAATTTTCAAAACTATATTTATTCATACAGTTAAGAATGTCTGTTTATTTATAAGTCTTGAGAAATGTGTTAAAAAGCTTACGATATATTCAAGTATTTTTGCGGTCTTTCACCATTTTGTTTATTTTTTTCGGCTTATATGTTGAAAACAAACATATTTGTTTATATAAACCAAAATTCTTGTTTTCCTCTATTACCTATCCTTGGAATCTGTATATAATAATATTAAATTCTAGAGAAATCTATAATTTTTAAGTGATCTCATAAAAATTATTATTTAATAAATAATAATCATAACTAACTCAGTAATGTTCAATTTTGTAATGATGATACAAATGTTTTTTATTTTTTAGCAAAATTCTATTTTTTTTTTATTTCGTTTTTTTAAAAAAAAGAAAAGTTAAGTAAAATATTAATGAGCTATCTTATAGTAAACGTAAAAACCCAAATAGCACTATAGTATTACAAAACAATCCAAATTACACACAGAGTGAATTGTAATATGAATTCTTCCTACATATAATCAAAGTAATGTGAGTTGCAAATCAGTTTGAACATATCATTGCCGAAATTCAAAATGAAGAAAAATGGCTCTGGGTCAAATAAAATAATACAGTTAAACACAATTAAGTAATTTATCTAACTTATGATGAAGAATCTGCATAGCACACGCATTATCTATGATTATTATAATTTAAATTATATGTATTTATTCAATGAGGTGACTAAAATTGCTTTATTAGATCTGGAATTTAAAATTATGGAAATCCCATTACTTGTTTAGTAGTACTATTTGTGTGTGTCAAACGCATGTTTATGTTTCAAACACATCAACGTAGAGAAACGAAAGTGATTATTCTAATTTTTAATAACAAAATAGACAATGCCACAGGTGCAGAAGTACTCACATTTTAAAACTGTTCAAGGTTGTGTTCAATGATGTTTCATTAAATATTCCATTTAAATACCTTTGTAAGTGGATCAAGCTTTGAATAATGTTATATTAATTTACGCAAGACTTGCATATCTGTGAATTTTCACAAAACATTTTTCGTAAAGTTTTATGAATTCTCTCGTAATTCTTAATGAGCAAATTTTCAAAATTCTTATTATTCCTTTGTTTCAAAAATGTTTTGTCATCTTAACCTCAGCAAAAATTAGGAAAATCACAGTTTGCAGCCTCTAAAAACACTTTTTCCTAAATACATTTTAAATAAGTTATATAAATAAAAATTCTTTAAGAAAAAATTTTAAATGTTGTTTAAATATTCATTAGCATACAAATTTTTTCAAATATTAAGGTAAAAAAAATTTAAAAAGTATAACGCAAAAATTTTTCTTAGAAAAATTTAAAGAGTATTGAGTAATAAACCACAAAAATAAATAAATAAAATTATAGTACTCACGCGTATCTTATTTCATCGCCAGTTTCACCAAATTAATAGATGTCGCAAAATGCGGTCATTTCGAATAATAAATAGCCAAAGTTTATTCCATGAAAGCCTTTTATTCTTTTATATAAACATTCAAATAATGAAAAAGATCTCTAAATGAATGGTAATATTTTGAGAAAAATATGCAAAAATTAATTACATGTTAAGTTCAACCAGCGTCGATTACGCATTACAATTCTTTTTCTCCAATTGAACTAACATATTTAGAACAATAACAAAAGATGCCACTTTAAGTAACATAACTTTAACTACTGACGATTATATTTCAGCAATTAAATCAAATAATCAAATAAATTAGAGCTACATGCATTATTGAATTAAAACAGACGATAACAATATTCAAGAGAATTTTCAATCTTATACAAACAATATTTATAACTACTGTACATAATTTAAATACTGAATTAAAATTGGTTCAAAATAAAGAACCACAAATATATATTTCTTACAATAAGAAACAACATTGTATCGGTGAACGAGATTATTTTGTTTCTACAAATTTTGGATTAGTGTACCACTCTATTCGCTGCATATCGTACATTTGGTGACGTCTTTATATGTAACCAATCGGCTGACGGTATAATACTTAATTAGAAAAATTATTTAAAAATGTATAATTGCGTTAAAAATCTAAGAATAAATAAAAATAAACTCTAATTTATACAACGTTTTCTTTCTATATACTTTATTTTCATGGACAGTTTTTTTTTTTTTCCAATTGTAGTTGATTCACAATTCCATCTCGAAACATCCATTTTACTGCCTTAACTAAAACTCTTCTGCCGATATATCGATTCATCTTCAAGTTCTGAAAGTCGACATATTCCTAGCAGCATTAAATGTTTAGCAAGCTGTGTCGGGTTTTCATTTATCTTACTACTGTAATTAAATCAGCTTTACCTAGTCAACATAATCAAAGGAAAGGAAGTTTAGGAAAAATGTTTCAAGGCATTGCCCTTCTATGTCAAATAGCTCTAATGGGGTTAAGTATTTTATCACTTTTTTTTAAATTCTAATCACGAGGTATTCGGGTGCATGATAGACAAAGAATAAAATGTGTAGAAGACATTAACTAGAAGAGTGCTAAAAAGTTTTAAAAATGAATAGATTTATGGTGCGTGTCTTCTGTTGCTATAAATGAACTCATGAAGATTTTATCCTAATAAAATAATTCCCCATACTCTCTCTCTTCTCTCTCTCTCTCTTTCTGCACTTAAAACTTTATTCTCAGCAGCCAGATTACAGTTCTTACGAGACTCCAATACTTGATTAAAGTGTGTGAATATATTTTCTAACTTTACATATACAATTAATCTATTTACTGTGTTTTTAAAAACAGAGCAGTATCGTGGGATTTTGTCAATATGGAATACAATATATTCATAGCACAGAATTTTTTCTAAGCCTTAAATAAAATAACTTGGGAATTAATTAATATTTAAGATTGCCATATAACTGCAGAATCAAAACAAGCAAC
Source organism: Trichonephila clavata (assembly GCA_019973975.1). Classification (NCBI taxonomy): domain Eukaryota; kingdom Metazoa; phylum Arthropoda; class Arachnida; order Araneae; family Nephilidae; genus Trichonephila; species Trichonephila clavata. The sequence continues at coordinate 219,444 of BMAO01000955.1, forward strand.
TTATACAATGTGTTCCAATTTATTAAAAAGAGGGATTCAGGGATCCGACTGTATTTGGAACCATAATTTTGAAAAAGGATATAGGATTAATACTTTTGATACTTAACATCACCTGAATTAAAATATATATATAAATTGTTTCAAGATTATTATTACATTTAAAATTATTTAAATACAATTTTTTAACCAAAAAATAAGAAAAATGACATTTTTTCAAGACATACTCCTTTTTTTTTTTAGAAAATGTTTTTATAGTAATAATATTTTGCCTATATGTTTATAGAGTCAGAACTATGTTTTTTTTTCTTCAGAATTCTCATTTTCTCAAAGTTACTATCAATTCAAATAATAAAATGCTTTTCGTTAAAATTTCTCTATTTTGATGTATTAAAATATGAATAAATCCAATTCTGAATTAATATATTTCAAAAAAATTTCGTTCGGATTCTGTAGAGACGTCTTAATTATATATGGGCAAAATCTGATTATTATTTTAGAATTTTTTTCCATAAAAAGAGACATTTTTGAACATATGTCCTCTTTATATATTTCCTGCAAAAACAAAAAATAACATTTAATTAAACTTTTAATTGTAATAATGTTCTCAAAACAATTTTATATGTGTATTCTCATACAGTGATGCAAAATATCAAAAAAAAATATTAATTTATACACTTTTTTTAAAATTATAGTTCCGAACGTAGTCGGATATTTTAAATCAGTTTTTCTCGACCTTTTTATCGCCGCGGACCTATCAACATTTAATAATTTCACTGCGGCCCGTTAAGAAAAGACGTTGATTTTTTTATACATTAGATTGTTTTGATTTGATAATTTTAATTTATTTGTACTTAAATGTGACTTCAGAATGAAATACAGTTTCAAGAAAAAAACGAAAGAAAAGTTATTTGACGGTTTGAATATAAAGTTATTTCCATGGAAAGTCGCATAAAACCATCAAAATAAATGAAATAGAAGCAATTTAATGTGCAGTTCGCGATACTATTTGAACCACGGACTAATACCAGTCCGGGGGCTGGAGACCACTGCTTTAAACGATACGCGACGGATGTACTCCAAATTAGTTTAGTTTCAATAAATGCAAAAGGTTATTAAAAAAGATATTTCAGAAACTCACATGGATTTTTGCCAGTTTTTTTTTTTTTTATTTATTAATAAACCTCGTAGAGAGGCCAATGCATTTTCCTTTTAAATTAAAAGTATCCCATTATCAAACCATACTACAAGTGTTTCTAAGAGCAGTGCTCAGCGAAATCCTTTTTTACAAATTAAAGTCACAAACAAAATGCTTGAAATTGTTTTACCGTAATAAATATCGATAAAACAACGAGGATTGATTATATTTAGTAAGATGTTTTTTCCTAACAGTGTTTTGTAAATATTTTTATAGTTTTTCTTCGAGGAATGCGTGAGTGTCTTCATTAAATATATTTATATATTGGAGAACTTAAGATAATGAAGACTATTCTTAGAGGTCAGATATTTTTTTTTGTAGTCTCACATTAGTTCAGCTTCATTAACTTTAGTCTTTTGCATCATTACCCATGTGTTGAAAAATTAAAAAATATTCGGCACTTTCCGTGGTAAAAACATCGTAAGAATTCCCTTACTGAAATTAATGGTATACATATATATATATATATAGCTTTTTTCTTTAAACTACATTTAACTTACCACAAGTTTGTAAAAAGGTTTAAAAATCAATAGGGGTTAAAAGCTTAATCAAATCAATCGATCAATTTTATTTGATGAATTACTTTAGCATTTTTAAAATTCGTCTTAAATCTGAGAGGCAATGTCTTGTTTTTATGGGTATACAAGACAAGATATTATATATAACAGATTATATGTGTTCTTATATGAATATATATATTTCATTGATGAATCAGCATCACAATAAATATACTTCATTTTATTTGTTTATGGTTTTTTTTTATTTCACCATAGTTTTCAGCCGCTTGTTATTTTAGTTTTATTGGTTTATTATATAACATAAAAAAAGAAAGTTAATTTTTATGCTATTGAATTTTGCGTATTAAGGTAGTTTATAACTTTTTCTTTGCATTTTAATAACGAGCTAAATGCATGTGACGCCATAGTCGCATGATAACTGTCCTCACGTGCTTCCAGCCAATCAGTTCATCAATTCATGTGACATCATAATCACATGATAAATACAATTTCATGTTTCCAGCTTATCAGTGCACGCGCCACGCGGTTGCCACAGAAATTTTCTATTAAAAAAGTACATATTTGTCACAAATAGGTAAACAAAATACACTCGATTTAAAAACATACATATGAGAAATTTTTGTAAGAATTTCAGTACTTTAACATATTTACCCAATCATTAAATTTGAAAATGTATCTAAATTTACAAGTAGGAAAGTGCAAATCTAATATCAGTTCCATATAAATGAAATGGAGAACGCGTGATTGTCTTTATCATGTGACCGTCATGAATTAAGAACACATTTAAAATAAAACAAAATATATAATATAATTTTATATATTTCACATTATAAACCTAATAGTTTTTTATATATTTAATGAATTGCTTTATATTCATTAGATCAGGTGAATGACTTGTTTTTAAAATTATTAATTCCTGATTAGTGTATTTGCACTTACATGCTATTGAGTGAGAGAATATTAACGTCGCACTGATCAGCAACACGAGGGCTTTTGGCGACGGTCCGCGTAATTTTGAACCATGGTCAAGTGACGCGGACGGCACCTGAGCTGGCACCCCTCTCTCCTAACTACCACACCAACGGGAGGACGTTTGAGCTCTCGACAGATTTAACGTGCATCGCTCCCCTACACGGCGGATCTTTAGTGGTACTAGGATCGAACTCATGACACGCTAGCCATGATCCGATGCCTCGGCCACTGCGGCCACTTACATGCTATTGAACAGTGTATATATAATTATGCAATACGATTATACAGCTATTAGTTTATGCAAAAAATACCTGTATCACCAAAGTAATCTGTCATTTAACACTTTTAAAACAATAGCTATTACTCATCTACTCCTTTTTTATACAAATAAAAGAGTTTTTACTTGTGTGCTTTCGAAAAAAATTTTTTATCGTAAGCAATTAATAATAAAAGTTTGATAATTGATTATAAATTTAGCAACTGCTACCTATTTTCGATTATTTAAATTCTTTTCCCTTTTTGCTGCAAATTTCTTTAACTAAAAAATAGTTACTTGAAAGCATATCGTGAAAAATTTTGCAATGAAAAAAAAAACATTTTTTATTAGATTTTTAAATACTTCTTTATTTCTATAACGAATATTTTTTACATTAAATATAATCTAATTATTAAATTTACTTCAAATAACTATTAATGTATTGTTTTAGTAAAACAGTTTATGTTCTTGTGAAGTATCAAAACTGACGTATATATTCAGTTTAAAATAAAGTCTTATAATGGAGTCATTTTACCTCCGTTTTGATGAAGATATCGAACACTCAGTGTTTAGGGATTTTGATCTTTAGAGAATTGTTCCACGGGGGGAACTTGAAATTCTCCGTTATTACACACGTATTAAATCTAAAGAGTCTGTGATTTTCGTGGAAGACTTTAGATGTGGTCAAGCACTCACTAGAGACGCATAATAATGAGTATTATTCACTCTTCTATGGCGTCATTCTTACCATCGGATAAACTAATAATTCTAAGAAAATTATCTTTCAGGGTTAAATGAAAGTAGATTGCCAATTACAACAAATATTTGTTTTGTAAATGGTGGTCATTTTGTTTTGCGCAAAAAAATATAATCGATGAAGCGAAAAAGGCAAAATTATTTAATATTGTCAGTGATTTTCCACTTCCTCTCTCGAAGGTTGACTTCCTAAAAACCGTTCTTAGCGGATTTCTACTGAATAAAAGAAACATGTTTGTCGAATTTCACGTCTGTAAGTGTAATAGTTTCAAAACAAGATTTCTTTATCTTTAACGACCCTTTTGGCAGTCGATTTCCACAAAACCCGTTCTTAAAAGATCTCTAATCAACAGAAGAAACAACCATACCAATTTCCAAGTCTTTAGGTCTAATTGATTGAAAAGGGGAAATTTCTTTTTATCTTGAACGTCCCCTCGAACTCCCTTGGAATTATCGAGGAACATTCTTACCAAATTACATGTCTGTAAGTCTAATAGTTCCGGAGATTTCGAGATGAGTGAGTGAATCACTTTCCTTTTAAATATAGAGAGAAATTAAAATCAGCACTAGAACCGCTGAAGTAGTAGCTGACTGACAAAGTAGGGCAGAAATGGGCATTAAGTCGATCGTGATCGATCGGTGGACTGCCAAGACATTTTGGGGTGACCGCATTTACTAAGAACTAAGACACGCACTCTAAAAGAAACATATTTATGGAACACCGATGCTAGCTAGACTGGAGAATCCGTTTTTCACAAATGAGGCGACTGTGTTCACTTAAGCAAATGATTCCATAAATGTGTAGACAACGCATGTACCTTCATTGGAAGTGCAGATGGTGCTTAATACGTTCTCTGCCACTGTAGGAGAAAAGAGACGTCACAGCGAAGTTAACAGTGCAAATGAATTTTTCCCTACACGTTGATTGAAGGGGAAAGTAAATGTTGATGATCAGCTCTTCGCGCTTTTGCACGTGTTTGGCTATCATCCCACGCCCCGCGCATCCCCGGGATCGGATTCCTCTGTTGATGTCATGTCCCGCGATGGCGCGGTACTCGGCAGCGAATAAATTAAGCCAGCGTTTCTCAAACTGTGGGGCGCGCCTCCCTAGGTGGGGCGTGATAACTCTACGAGGGGAGCGCGAGCCTATTGAAAAGTTAAAAGCAAAAGATTATTTTTAATAAATATTAATTTTCTGAGAAAATAAAATAAAACTCACATTTACACTGATATATTATACATATAAATGTATCAGTACAGTAAAATGTATTTTGTAATTAGTTTTACAATACTAAGTTAAGAACAAGTTTGATAATTACCAGTGACCTCATGGGCTTGTATTAACACTTATCTTGATAATTTGTAAGTTTTATAATTGATCCATTAACTTCCGTTTAAAAGTTACGCGATTCGCTCCCCAAGTTTACACGTAGACGCGTGAATGTGATGTTTTTTGGAGGGGGGGGGGAATCAAATCCTCCGAAATAAGTAATTCTTTGGCAAACACTGTCTAGGTCCTTTTATTACATTCCAAAGCCTTCAGAATAATTTTAAGAATATCATTGCACAGAAAATATCGTACTTCGAAAAGACGTATATATACGTCCAGAAAATTAATGCTGAGCGAGACGTTTATATACGCCAGTGTCACTTAAGAGGTTAAGGTTGTATTGTAGCCTTAGGTCGAAGAATAGTATTGTTGAATTCGATACATTGTTGTTGTATTGAGGGAGGCGCGATGAAAATTATGAGTGAATATTGAGTAGCGATTATTGAAAGTTTGAGAAGCTTTGATTTGAGCACACATGTATAGGTTAGATGTTCTCTTCTCACTGCATTGAATACGTCCACGGTCTTGTAGAAATCTGTAACATTTTAAATGAGGGGCACAATGTCGAAATTATGAAAGGAATATTTACAAAAGGAAACATACAATTTTAATACAAATTGGCCCCACCTAAGACACTGGGTGGACCTCAACACCTTGAAAATATTAGAAGTAGCCCGTGACATGGAAAAGTGCGCCCTCACCTGATGTAGGGTGTCTGGAAAGTATGATTACTCTTTCACTTATGGTTTTTATATTCATTAGGGGGGGATTCAAAATTCTGTTGAATGAACTGCAAATTAGGTGGCGCAGTGTCTTAGTTCTTCAAAATGCTCATTTCAAAATGGTTTCACCGCAAGATCAAGCGTAATTTTTTGCGTGGTTTATCGAATACAGTAGAACGTCGTTTATCCGGAGTGTCAAATATCCGAACCAAAGCCCGGATCCGTTTTCGAACAATGCAATGCTCAACATTTGTTTCCTGTGTGGCCAAAAGTGTCGGGGAAATCCAAGGTGAGGGATATTTGGGTAATTTCAGCTGTGTGATTTGATAAATATCTGTGTGGAATATTAGGTCAGTTTGTTTCCAAGTGAGGGGGTGTATACGTGCTCTTTTGTCGAGTTTTGTTGATGTAGAAACTGGATGGCATGCGATGCAGAAGACAATGGATTTCAAATGCTAAATAATGACGAGATTGTGACTTCCACGCAAAAAGATTCCGACTCTGTTGACGATAAAACAGATGAAGACGAAGTTAACAACAACGAAGCGTTAGAGACAGTTTTGGAGTGGTACGAACAATAAGTAGAGTGCTGTCCTACTCAACTACTGCTGCTGAAGAGAATCAGAGAGCTTGCATTGAAAAAAACAAAGGTGTACAATGGTACAGCGAAAAATAAGTGATTATTTTCCATAATCAAGGTAAAATTGAAACATTTTGCACCTATTTTGCTCCTTCTTAAAGCAAGTTTCCCGCATGTGATGACTTTCAATATTTATATGGTGTCCAGTATCATATACTGCATGGATCGCATTCGGTTTTCTGTTATCCGAACAATCGCGTATCCAAACGGTGTCCGGTTTCAACTAATTCGGATAAACGACGTTCTACTGTATAATTCTGCAACACATGTAGCTACAGCTTAAATGAGGCACCACTACACTGGAGTTCCGAAGTGATAAAAATTTCCCCGGGAGATGGATGGAAAGAGGAAGTCCAATACCGTGGCCACCAACATTTCTAGGCATAACATTTTGGGACTTCTTGGATACTGGATACTTGAAAAACATTGTTTACCAATTTTCAATTAAAGACGCTGATAAAATGAAAAGTCGAATTACAGTAGCCATTCAGATCCTACAATGCTTGATCGAACGTGGCTAGAAATCTCGTATAGATTCGATTTGTTGCGCGCAGAAATAGTGCGCGCAACAATAGTGCTTTTTTGTATGTGGAACAAAAAAAAACCGTAAATGAATATCTTTATTTGTTTGTTTTTTGCCCCCCCCCCTCCCTTAATATTTGAAAGTGTAGTCATACTTCTCGGACACAAGTTGTATTAAAGCATATCACCTCAGACGTTGAGAAACGTAATTAAAGAAAAAGTTGCAGTATAAGAAATGATCTATTAGTTTGTGTGTAACAAAATAATCTAATCTTATTTCTAAAAAAAACAAGTAATTCTTAATTTTTGTGTGAATCTGTACATTTTAGGGGGAAATTTAAATGTTATAAACATGATTCAAATGGATGAATTAGGGTTAAGAGAAAACCAAATCAATAGATACTAAGAATTTATACAGAACTGTCAAGTATGATGGCGGAGAGGCGTAATGATGTTAAAATATATGATAGCTGTATGAGTTAAAAATTTATGTTTTATAGATAGATAATGGATCTTAGTTGGAATGTGATTCTGTGGCTATGGACAATACGCTTCTAAAAGAAGTTATTCAAAAACAAAAGCAACGAAGCAAGTAATCAAAAGTGGGTAACAAACTCACATACACTTGCTATAAAAAGACTGCGTTCACGCATTATATTGCTTACATAAACAACGAAAAAAAATTTAAAACTTGAATATGAAAAAAAAAAAAAAATAGAATAACTAAAGTAATTTCGGTTTGTTTTCGTAGCTCCTAAAATAAAAACAGGTTTGTAGCGATACTAACAAAAATCAAGTAGAAAAAAAATGTACGTGCGCTCGCGTTCACTGTTTTAGTAGTAACTATAAAAACTATTTAAAAAGGATAATGAACAGTTTAATAGGTAGTTGGATAACCCCGTCTTTTAAGAACCTCCTGAAGTCATTTCAGCATTGAATTAACAAGTCTAGGGGTTTCTTCAGAGCTTATCTTTTCCCATTCATTCTTAAGAACACTCTCAACATATCCTAGTTAGATATAATATGTTGATGAATCCCACGTTTCATAGGTGTTCTATAGGATTCAAATCAGGTGACTGTGGGGTCAATTGATTTGGGACATTATACAAGAGTCAAAGCTTCACAATCTCAGCGGTATGCTTAAGATCGTTGTCGTGTTAGAAACGAAACGACGATCCTAGGCCGAGTTTGGTGGCACTTTCCTTTAAATTGTTTTCAGGACATCAATGCAATCCTATGTGTTAGTAATGGATTCAATATACTTGAAATTGTCAACACCATTACTCGTCATGCACCCTGACTCAACTACCGCCGTGCCTTACCGTTAGTACTAAAAGCTCTTTTTGAAGCGCTGTGCAAGGTTTTCTCCATACTAATATACGACCTTTTACGCCGAAGATGCAAAATTTGCCCTCAACAGAGAATATCACAGTCCTCCAGAACTTCAGAGGCTTATGCATAGGATCTTTTGCAAAAGCTATCCATTCAAGCCTGTTGGTCATTGAAAAAAATATATAGGCTTTCTGCGAACCACTCGACTACGGTATCCGGCTTTTTTCATTACTTTTCTTGCAGTATCCGCACAAATGTTTTTGTTAAACTTCTCGTGAATGGCTGTTGCTATGTTATTTGAGTTGCAGCCAAACACGGAATTTTTTTCACCAAGATTATCATGGTTCGTTTTTCTCTGATTATGAGTTTAGATGGATGATCTGAACGAGGTTTGGATGGGTGAACTCTTGTAGATTATAAGTTATTAATAACACGCTGGATAGATGAATACTGCCATCCAATGAATCTGGTTAGATCCCAACGACATTTTCCATCCTTCCACATTTTCACATTGATTTAAGCTCACTGATACTAATTTCCTTTCTTTTATTTTTGATGTCCTTCAATTGATCCATATCTCCCAAAAACGTAAAAATTATTGCGTTACAACTTTCTTAAACTATTTTACTTGATAACTGATTGAAAAACTATGTTAACCTTATAACGACTGTTGATAAAAATTCCATGAATCAAGAATATTCAAATAGTGAACGCACACTTTTTCTGCCTACTATCTGTGTGGCTTTGCTACAAAACTCCCGTAATCTTACGTAGTTTTAATTAAAAATTAACGAATTATTGCACATGCTCAATATTTAAATAACGGTAAACAAATTCATGAAATTTTGCTAGAAAAAATTATATTTCTATTAAATTTTACATTTTCTGTATGATTTGTTATGGGTGAAAGTAGACTTTTTCTAGCAGGTGTATAAAGGAAATGCAACATTTCATGTGCGCCAACCTAATGTAATAAGTATAATATGTGATTATATTTTTCAACTTATAATTCAGAAAAGGTCTATTTAAATTTTCCAAAAGTCACTAAGGGCATGAGATTAATACCTAAGCACTTTTATTTGTATTCTTCGCTTTTAAAAAAAATTTATCTCGATATTTTTTTAATGATATTTATAAGTTGTATATAATATTAATCTGTTATTTTCGGTTTCTTTACAAAAACTTTTACAGGGTTATTTAAGTTTTTATTAACGACCTTAACAATGAGCGTATTAAACATTTTTTTACACTCTGCTCTGTACGGGTATGTCCCAGTTTAAATCGTGTAAAATATTTCCTGAATAATTACTGAAAGTCACCTTAAATGTATTTATAGCACTAGAGGTTACAGATTTATGTCAATTACAATTTTAAAAAATTTAACTTTTACTTCGTACAGACTATTTCTTAATATCTTGAATCAGGATTTACAGTTCCAGAATCCTTATTTATACGACGCCAAGTCGCCTTTGTCAGATACTACTACTTAAACAGCTCGTAAATATCACACTGCAAAAGTAACAAGTACACACCTCTCTAATAGGATGCTGATTTAAATCCTGGTTTTATCGGTATCGTAATCGTTTAAGCCGTAGATTCATCTAACAGCCCTTCGAAAACCATAACATTTGCATTGCAAAAAGTTCCAGTTCGAATCCTCGAAGGTGAAAGTTCGCCAAAAGCAATGCTTCCCGATGAGTACTGCGCCGTAATAAATAATCCTAATCTTTTCTTAAAGAAAACATTATTGCTAAAAATATACTTTATTAAACTCTCTGTCAATGTTTCATTCGACGGCAAAGTTTTAAAACTCGTGTAATCCCTTTCACCGCTGCAAATTAGCCCGTAACTCTGAAACTACTTTATGGGAGATATAAAAACAGTCAATTGGCATAGAGAAAAGGATTATGTTTTCGCGCTTTGGGAGGTTGTTAATTTGATCGTACCATTTTACGGTTGGATTTGATCATAAAACCGAAAGGATCGAAATGAAATATTCTTCACCAATACACTTTCCAAAGGAATTTTATCCGCCATGGTAATATGAATGGCACATTATTGCAGGAATTGAGAAATGGGTTCGATAGCTTTTACAAAGCAGCATGCCCAGAAAGTTCCGCAATTACTTTGGAACTTTGAAACTCTTTTAGTGCATGTTTATGCTTCTATTTCGATGTTGTTCTTTGTATCAGATTTGAATATAAAACGCGTTATGATTTTGAAATAAATTGTGTTTAAACACCATACGAAAATTGTTCTTTTTCTGACCTTGGAATTTAAAGTGATCTGGATGCTTTAATAATAGTATAGATGTCCTCTTAGTATTCAGTTAAGGGGGTAAATAAACAAGTATTAAGTATCGTGCTGTATCTTGGGAGATTTAAAAATGAAATTAATTCCTGAAGAGGAATAGGAATTACGATACACAGACGAAGTCTGATTAACAAGTAAATGTTCACAAAGCACAGGAAGCAGTACTAACATGCTTCATAAATTCTTGCTAGGATGCTTAAACAATTTTTTTGGATTTACGGGAAGATATATATAATATAATGTAATAATTACCTTTAATTTCATCTTTAACACTTTTTAATTTGTAATGGTCCTGACCCTCCAGGACTCGCGTGTAAATAATGACTAGTTTAACCGCCTAACGGAATGTAATCATAACATTGTCTCAAAAAAATAATAACTCATTGTATTTAAAGAAATGTTACACGTGACTTCTATCGTACGATATCTTTCCACCTATCAAAAGGTTCGTCCTCGGATGTCATGTGATTTTTAGAACTTCCGGTTGCCGCTTCATATAAAAGCTCTCATTTCGAGGGAAAATTCGACCCCTCTCCTTGTCCTCGTCATGTAAAACGCGCGCGTCTTATTTGTACTTTGCATCATCTATATTTTATTTGTGTTTTCGTGTTTGTTTAAATGTGCAATAAATTAGAGTATCAGTATACAAAATGATGCCTCATCAATATAACTCTATTCACATCAACAATATATATAGAGAGATAGATATAAATATATATAGATAGATAGATAGATTTAAGATATATATATATATATATGTATATGTATATTTCGAGATAGATATAAATATATGTATATACATATATATATATTTCTAAAACATACACAAATAGTTATTAACCTAAGATAACTATAGTCATGATAGTATAAAGTCTTAGCCACAGTAGTACTAAAGCAAACTCATGGATTTAGGAACCAGGATTGCAGGTTTAAACAAAGTTTGCGGCCAGCCAACCTTCACCTGTATTTGTCATACTCTGGGCCATAGGAAAGTATGAATATCTACAAAATCTATATATATGTATATATTATATAGATTAAGAGAGAGAGATAATTTATGCATAGATATATAGATATATATAGAGAGAGATATATCTTATATATATATATATATATAAATTTCTCTCATATTATTGATTATTCGTCTCTCTATAGTAGAAAATTTTCACTATATATAAATAATGATTTGTAGTAAAAATTGAAAGTATAAATTGGAATTATAATTGAAGTTTTTAAAAAAATCTGATAAATTGTTATTACACTATCAACATAATTAGCAACATTATATCGCTAAACTCTTTTTAAATATTATAATTCAAATCATTTTTATGGCGTTGTTCAGACAGCTTGTTTAAAGTACGTGATTATTTATGGATGAAGCCTAATTCTTAAGGTTAAGATTAATTTTTTTTTCAATACTGCCGTGTCTGCTGTCTGTTTAACTCAGACAGGTTCTCATTCTTTGTCTTTGTTTAAAATTATGATGAGTGTCGCCAAGAATTAAGTATATCTATAGTGAAGTTAATTAGAGCAAAGTAATGCATGTTTTGGAAATAAAACTAAAGAATTTTCTCGCAAGAAACGATGAAAAGGAAAAACTTTATCCCTCGCTGTTGAATAGAGATAACAATGTGTGCATTTCCATCTCCAAAAGCTAATACTTTTCCTCTTCTGTTTGTATTTTCCTCGATAGGATTAACAGTCAACTCGGAAGTGCTTTTAACTTTCAGAAATAGTTTCGCACCCCAGGAGACAGACCATTTCGTCCTCACCCAGGAGGAAAATCTCTATGGACACAATGAAAACTGTCCTGAATTCTCTCTTTTTTAAATATCATCGTTCTCTTTCTTAAATCTGTATTTTTCTATTCGCTCTTTATTTTTCTTCAGATATCTTTGTTTCCCAGATTGCGAATTTCGATCTGCAAATAACTGCACTTAGAAACGCGATGGCATAAATCCAATAAAGTAAAAAAAAAGTGCCTTTTAGTGATTTAGCTATAATTAGCCTACAACAAAAAACTTTTTATCCATATCCTTAAGTAGTCTATTAGATGAAAAGCATAAAAAGGCATTTTACAACAACATAAAAAACGAATATTGCAAATCGCAGCTGTTAACCTAATAAGTGTGTCACAAGGCAAATTATATGTTTTCAGTGGCACAGCTGTGTAAAGGATAAATATGAACCTTTTGCTGATATTTCTTTTCTAAGCTTTTTTTTTTTTTTGGCAAGAGAAGAAAAGAAACTGAATGGTTCTAACAAATTAGTATTTTCTTTTTAGCACTGAACATAAAACTATTATTCCTATAAAGATCTGTAAAGCCTTTCTCTTCAACTCACTCCAATGTACTTATTTTCGCAGATTGTTAATTAAAAAATTATTAAATGTGCGCACAACTTATAATGTACATTGAGTATAATCACATCAATGTAATTATCACATCCAGTCCCTGTTAGCTATTTATTCTAATGTTTCACATAATCCTTGATAATTCATCGCTTTCAAAATCAACCCATAATTCAAATTTTAAAGTGATTTTTACTCATCACTATATACAAAGAGTTTTGTTAAGTGTTACTTGAATAACCAACTCGTAATGTTAAATAACAACTCTACTACCTACCATAGGAAGTAGAAAGATATTATAATGCAAAATACTTTTTTTAATTAAAAAAGTAAATAAATAACTAAATTTTAAGCGATTAAATTCATTATTTAAGCAACCCATTTTCTGGAAAGTAAATATTTGTTCACATAAACTAAATATTCCCAACTGATCTCACTAATAAGTTCAAAGCCATACACCCCATTTATTAAAGGCCAAACCACAAAATGACCCAAAGGCGGAACAACGTGACTTTGGCTGTGTAACCACTGCCGCAATAATTAAAATATTTTATATTTAATGCTAGTGAGGCATGTCGAGTAGGTGTGTTCAACAGTCCCATGAGCA